>CAVLEM010000027.1:0-20795 GCA_963662185.1 Eilema griseolum | reverse complement strand
GATTAGTGCGGGAGAGGAGACGGGTATAAAAGGAGTGGGTTTCCGTGTCAAAAATACAGTTTCCACTTCGGCGCAACCAATATGCTTGTCTATTAGAAATTTGATACCGTGTTTTTCTCTCATTTCATCTTACGGCTCATTCGCCTATAATTTGCTTTATTCGCTCGCATAACGCAAAACCACGAATAACATATAGATACGCGTATTCATCCACTTGTCGACCATTCATTTGATTAATGACTCACATCAAAGGACACGAATATCAGGCTTGTATCTTGTTTTTTTTGCATACATACCTACATACATAAATAATCACGCCTTCATCCGTAGGGTTAGGCAGAGGTGAATTTTACATTAAACTGTATATGCATGTTACCTACTTGTCTCAGTTGTAAATGTATTCGTGTACAATAAAGTATTATCTATCTATCTATCTATCTATACATACTAACAATTTTTAACTGCGTGCCTTCTTCATTTAAGTAAGTACACTTTAGTATGCCAAAACTACACAGAATTTTGAATAGATTGACCTATATTAGGAGAATTGGCTTTCAATTGTACACCTAAATATGACATTTATTAAAATTGAACCTTTAAAAAAGCTTACAGGTTTTTATAAGGAAAGTTTCCGATGCATTACTCATCCATACGTGTGGTGACGGAGAAAGAATACAAGTATCACTTTTGAAATGAATTTTATGGATACTGAAGGTAATGACTTGAATATATTTTTACAGTATTGTAGATCGATAAGCAGAGCGAGTACCAGATACCTACTAGTAATTCGTTTTTAAAAAGATAGATTTTTTATTATTTTCGATTTAATAGTGCCTAAGAAACAGTAAAAATGCCGATATTATATGGGTTCTCAAGCATGAATATGTGTGTAAAAACTATACTTACGGGATATTAAAAAAACATTGCAGTGGAATGTTATCTGTTGTTCTCGGTGTATCCTTTGTAACTCTCAGTGAAAGCATACCTAAATATTATATTGGTGGTTATTGTGTATGTACCTCGTTACTTAATAAGAAAATGCAAAATGACAATGCATCATATGGCAGTAGATGTATTCTGTCTCTGTCACCACACAGATAAACAGCCTCATAAACGGATTCCTCATTGGAGTCACAACTCAGGACAGGGTAGTCCTGTTCTGAAATTATATATTTTTTTATTCTATTTCTTAAATATACCTGGTACATGTTATATTTAGCCACGCTACAAATATTTGTATGCATGAATATGTATATTTGCATTGGTCTGGGTGTTTCTATGTATAATATATATGCATTTACAAAAAAAAATTACCTATCTAAGTATGTTTATCCATATTCTAGATTCCATAACACAAGCTAGTTAAACTATGCTTACCATGGGTCTAGATAGCGTGTGTACAATGTTGTAGAATATTTTATTTATTTATTTAGGAATATGCAGAATATGAATAAATGGTAATATTAGTTAATATTCAAATCTAAAAACTAGACGACCAAGGTGATAGATCATTGGAAATACTGCATACTGCTGACATCCTTAATAAAGTAGCAGCAGAATCAATAATATTCCTCTAATAACTCATACGAGACAGTCATATGTTTATCTTTAAGAAGTTCTATTATCAACCTGCGTAGTCCAAATCTAGAGCATTCCATTTATGCTGTACCTACCTACCTACATCACTAAGAAGTTGTGTTGGCTGTCTTTGTATTTCAAGTCTGGACAATTTCAGAATGTCTTGACCATAGAAGGTAAAAAAAAACAAAATAAAATGGCTGTTTTTTTTGTGCGTAAAATTCCCGCGGAAACCACCGACGCCTGTGGGGGAGGTTACCGTCTCTTATGAGACGGCCCTTTTCAAGTGAGGGGACCACAGAGCCCTTGGGAATGGGGAGGCGCACTTCGCGCACCGTAGCCGCGACCTGCTTCTGCTAGGGTGACAGGCGGCTCCACCCGGTACAGTACCTACCGTGTGCTACAGGATTATTACATTTTGAGGAGTTCCCTTGTGAATCAGTATCAGAATAAACGGGATATTTACCATGTTTCATTATTTTGAGTTTCCGATATTTCGGCGCTGTTGCAAGCACCATGATCACGGAGGAACTAGAACACTGCTGGACAAAAGGCTTTTCGCAGTGTGTGCACCTTAGCATTCGATCCTCCGCCTTCCGCATCCAGTCAATTCCAGCTACCCTTCAGGTCGTCAGTCTAAGTAACTGCCACAAATTCTATCACATAGAATATAGGAACAAAAAATTTCGGACTCGGACCGACTATAACTGCACGGCCGTCTTGGGTCATTCATTGCCAGGGGCTAAAGGCTACCTCAGTCTCTGGCATATTCCTCACGCACCCTGACTGACCTCAGGCCATAACATGCCCCTCGGGTTTGGGACTACGAGTTCCTCATATTTAATCATCATGTTTGCGACACTCACTAAACACTTGCATCATTCAAATATAATGCACTAGTTTTTTGCACTGGACAAATTAATTTACTTAATAGTCGTAAATAAATTATAATGTGTTCATAAAGTTGTTCAACTTGAATTTTATCTATATATCCCCTATTACGTGAGACCGATTTAACGATTGTTGAAATGTGAGTATTAATTCACCTCTCATCTTGTCAACCCCACATAGTCCACTGCTGAACATATGAATTCACCTCTGCCTAAATAAAATAAGTGTTAACTATAAAATACTCTTGTGGTAACGGGAATATTCGTGCGATCCGCACTGAACCTGAGCCTTAAGGGAGAGCCAATAGATAGGGTTGCTGGAGCTCGGTACAGGGAATCTTGGCAATATCGATTCGGTTTGCGGTACGCGTTTTTATTTACTTAGGTTTATAACGAGTGAGGCAAGTTTGTATTGTACAAACTGGTGAATTACTTATATAACATCGTTATTGTGTTTTAGTTGGATATCGCCTCGTTAGAATTGTGTAATTACGCTCGTGTGTTGTACTTTCCCAGTTGGTCTGCTCAATTGGGCGGAAATACCGACGTGTCCTACCTCCATACTACATAGATAGGTACTTACCTAAAAATAAGTAGGTACCTAGGTATAGATTTTTTTACGAACAGCTCTGTACATTTAAAGTATCTATAAGTTCGAGACTTTTTAATTGCGTGTCCGGCCAAAATAAACGACGCTTTATATTCATAATATCATTAGCTGGGACTAAACTGGCTACCAGCCTAATGTTCGGTATTGGAATAGACTTATCATATATTGTGTAGATGCTCTAAAATCATTAAACTTTTTATGTAAGTCAGCCAGTTTCAGGAAATTTTCTCTTATTATAAAGAAAGTCCGCCCAGGCTATCAGGATGAATGATTAAATAGGACTTCTTTCAGCGTCCCGTAGATGCACTTTCAGGCCCTTTATTAATGTGACTTAGTAACCACGTCTAACCTAAATTGAAATTCAAGCTAAGAGTAAGTAATAAAATAATGTCATTTAAATCGCTAAGGGAACCGTAAAAGCACTTTAATTTCAATTGTATTGTCTAATTTAATAACACCACCGAGTATAAAGTGTTTATTGGCGGCAAGAGGCCAGTTCATCTTGTTCCCTAGACTTTGTTGAGGTGTTTATTTATCAAAGCTTCTGTGTACAGCTTAACTCTAACAATTTGTAAATCTTCTCAAAAATGTGTTTTAAATTCTAAATGTCTGGTTAATGTTCTTGCATTTGTATTCGTGCACCTTACTGTTTGCCTCCATACATTATAAATTACCTACTTTAAGTTGATTTTACAAAGGTCTGCAGAAGGGCCTACGTCAGAGCGGATGCCCTGCGCATAGCGCGGCTTGGTCAAGAGCTAGTGATGCATCCCACGGGAAGCCGTGGCTACTGGCGACTGGCTAAAGCCGTGCAAGCCAACTTCTGTCAGCCTTCGCTGCCTCCGCTGCGTAGATATCCGATGTATCTATCACTTTCTCTCTGTAATAGCGCCTCCTCCTTCACGTGCATTACTTGCTCGCAGAAGGAGGCGCACACGGTAACCACTTGCTACTAAGTTGTCTTCTACTCATTTGTCAAGAATGTCAAATGTCAAGAGTCACGTCAAGTATGAGCAAGGGATGGGAAAAATGCTGATATATCGAAAAAATTAGAACAGATTCTATTCTACATGACAGTTCTAATGTTATTGTATACAAAACCAACCCTAAGGCCTACTGCTCCCAATTTTTGGTACATTAGTTCAAATTCTTATGCCATTGGAGTAATATTGGCAATATCATGTGCGAAGGTACAGTGAAGTCGCACTTGAGCGCGTAGATTTTAAGGCTGCAACTCATCTGCCGATGACGCCAGTAAAACCTGATCATCAGCATAAAGAAGACATTTGACGAGTAAATTCTTCATTCTTAAACCACATTCTTTATCTTTCAAATCTTGCAAACAACTGTCCATGAATAAGTTAAACAGCCATGGTGACAAATTATTAAGTTTCACTTTGCAACTTGTATCGACAGATGCAATAGTAAGTTTGATTTCAAACATCTTCCGGGTGGAGTGGTGATATTGAAAGTACCTCCACCATACAGAAATAGCCCCGTGTTGTGGTCCCGGCGGTGAGTAGGGTAGCCAGAGCTCACTGGAGCCAAGGATTTCAACTTGAAGTTGGGTATCTGCTTACTCTTTTACCGAAGCAACTGTCGTTTGACCCTCCAACGGTCCTCAAAGGTCTGGGGTCCCCAAACACCCCTGGTACACCTCGGCCCATGACACTTCCTCAGAACAATAATTTTGTTGAGTTCGAACAAAGTTTTAGATAACATTCGGGATACCGCGGCAAATTTAGATTGAGAATGTAAGGCGAATGGAAGAGTTTCATTTTAGTAACAACAGTAGTAGGTATTCCCGGAGACTAGACCAACTCTCCAAACCACCACCTCCCCCTGTCATTCCCTCCCCCCGCCATGCCCTGTCTCTCGGCTTCAGGGCGGACGTCACGGCTAAAAAAAAAAAAAAAAAAAAAAAAAAAAAAAAAAAAAAAAAAAAAAATGGGGTTTTCGGCCATGCCGAATCGATTGCGCTAATCCGTTTTCGCGTACGACGCACCGTTACAAAGTTACAGAAACATAATCTGAGGTAATTGACGAACAATTGATAACGGCCGACCCTTGATAACGACCAGCCGTCGTCGCTCAATGTTATCTCGGGTCTGTTGTCTTTTTTGTCAATGTCTGCGTCATAGCCAATGATGACTAAACCTATGATGCAAACGGGTATGTATTTGATTTAAAAAAAAGTCCTTTCGCAATACTAATGTTCTTTATTATTTTCAAAACAATATTTGAATAACTTACTTAATATGATATCGTTATACAGCGTATTGTTAGTGAACAGGTGCTGGAAATCGGCTAATGACATACCATAATGTTTATAGTATAAATACATTAAACAATATTCGCCACATACTGGAGTGTAATCGTTTTGGATTCGATTAGTGTTGTAATTCCATACTCTGCAATTTCGATCTAAAAACGTACGATGGAAACCTGTGGGTGCTCTACCATAGGAATCAAAGTACTGACCAACTCCATTCGCGTCTATGTGTATAGCAACCCAGTGAGAACCAGGCTTATTGTCGCTATCTAAGTTGCTTATGATATATGTAGGCATATCTACATGAATCGGCAAGCGATTTGCGGCATAAACATTACATTCACTTTTTGAATCCACTTGTCTCAAGTATCTCCGTATTTCTAATGTATTCATGATCGCGTTACGATGTTATCAGGCTCGTAGATTATAAGCAAATAATGAGATCAACAATAATTTAACATATTATAGGGTCTACAAAAACTTTTGTTTTAACTGTAACATGACGTACGAGCTCCCTTTGCTCGCTCCCGCGCATAATAATTTCACTCATAATGAACATTGACCAAATTGGTCTGGTCTATGACAGAGTATCTTAACATACACTGCATTTCGAACATTCACGGTAACATAATATATACAAACACATTGTTAATAAAACAAAGAAATACTTTGTATGAATATATTTTATTGAAAGGATCAATATACAATAATGCAGACTTATTTCTAAAACATATTTAATTCTAATACGCGCTTAATTCTAATACACACTTAATTTTAAAACATTTAAGTTTACTTAACTACTATAGTCAACAGAAATGTTACGGTTTTTATCGATTTCTATAACATTATCAAATTCTGCATAGACAATACAATTAATAGTTTGTGTTAAAGCCGTATCAAAGCGAACTTCTATTCTTACGCTACCATGTTTTATAAGGTTCCAGTGATTAGAAGCATTCGCTGATAAGTCAGGTGTTAAATCGAACGCTAGCAGACAAAACCCTTTGGAATATTGATCTCTAGATATCCCGTTGCCTTCATTAAGGAAATGTATACCTGTACCTGAGAACAACGTATGATAACTAGAAGTAAAAATATTATTCCCAAATGATGGTTGTAAAGCTTTTGAAGGTATTTGTTGTCCGTCTATGTATAAACAAAATGTACTAATATCAAAATTTTCAAAGTTAAATGGGTTTTTAGAGAGATTTCCATTGAATGCTGCATTATTCACAAAACCAACTATACACCGTTTAGGTACTTGACCAAGGAATATGTTATCAAGAGTTTTACCCTGAACACCTGATGGTATCGTTAAAACTTTAACTTCAGCTCGTGTGATAGGATATTTAGCTGTCGTAGATGATAACACTTTTTGATGTGCAAGTAACACAGTTGGATTAATTCGTGCTCTACGAACAATCAGGGTTGCATCTGTAATAGTAACTTTAAATTTAAGGTCGTCAGCAAACAATTAGAACGAGTCAGTCGCTATCTAAAACAAAAAAAAAACAAATATGTATGTGTCATCTAAAGTAATGACCACTCGTTATAAGCAAAATTTCTGTTATCTGGGAATATGACTAAGTAGGTAGGGATTTGTGGTTATCGAATACAACAAAAAAGTTCAGTTATCTGAGGTATTTAGCTTACAATTCAAACAAATTGGTTCGCTATCTGAAGGTAAATTATCTGAGGATATCATTACTACGTTTCTAAAAGCAACGAGATATGGGCTCTGTATAAAAGAGAGTCCTCTCTCTAACTAAACTCAGTTAAAACGTTGCGTCAACAGTGGATAAGTTAGTACACTATAATAAAAAGACCAAAGTACAAGTTTGATAACTGAATATCATAGTATTCTTCATACATTACAGTGTGCTGTTCATACGTTGTGGTTACTATGGCTGTAAGTATTATCATATTTCAAATAGTGTTCTTAATTACATTTATACTTTTTTATTCGTGTGCCCATGTCAAATTTTTCAAAAAGATATTTTATATTGTTTCAGTTTCTAGATAATACATATAAACAGTTTTACTATCCAGGGGAAGAGGATGAGCGCAGTGACGAAGAAGGTACTCTGGAGTACAAAGTAAAGAACGCCATTCTACTAAAAAGGAAGAAAGACATAGAGGAATTCTTTGAGAAATCGAAGAAGAAGAAGAAGGCCTCCAAAAAGTCATCTACTGTTGGACACTTATCAAACGGGGGTACAGCATATATCTCTACAAACAATGACGATGGAGATAATGCATCCCACCTCATAAAAATTGAAATTTACGATCTGAAGAAGACTAAAGAAATTGCACCGACGGAGCTATGGAAACATGCCGAGCTGCGTGTAAAATATTATACAGCAAACGATGGGGACAAGAATCTAAACAATGTACGTGATATCATATACGATATCACTAAACAACTCGCTGCTACCGAAGATTGTGCTAAATACTTCATGAATAATTGAAGTAGTGAAGATACACAGAGACTTCTACCTTAATTTAGTTTTGATAGTGTATGAACTATTGTGTAGTACAATCTATCTAGTAAAACAGTGCGTATTCAAGAATCCTTGTGTTAAATATAAAGATTAATAGTGATACACCATGGATACATTAAACTGTGATTTATATAATTCGGAACTCGTGGTGCTTGCTGAGGAAGTGTCGTTAGATTTTATGTCATCTGAATTCAACCAGGAATTTCAAATATCACAAACTGGAAAAGGAAAAAGAAAATCAGAATCTGTGACAACAACAGAAGAAGACTCAACTGCAAAAAGAATACATCTTGAAGCACCATCCACATCATCAGTGTTTTTTCAAACTGTGAGTACAGAAAGTTATGATACAATTAAATGTTCACAGTGCAATGTGTCGATAAAAAAAAATTTTTTGAGTAACCATTTGAAAAGTAATGCACATAAAAATAATTCTTTAAAGAATGATTCAGAGTTAAGAAATGTTAAAATAGTTGAAAGTGCTTTCGGAAATAGAGTTATTACGTATAGAATTAAATCTGATATCATTATTGACAACAATCCACAACCTTTTCAAACACCTGAATTATTTTTAAAAGAAATGAAAGATGTCGTATTTACTTTACTTGAACGATGTATCATAGATCTTTTTATTGTAAAAGTAAATTTTATCCTCAATGCAGACTTTATACAGCTAACTAAAAACTTACGTAACACGTTCGACTTCCAAATAACTAATTACGTTTTCAGTCGTGGTGATGATAAAGATATGATTTTTTCTTTAATAACTTCTGAAATAAGTACTAAAATTTCAAATTTTGAAAAAAAAGATAGTGGTTGGAGTTTACTAAAAATAAATTACATGGATATGAATGTTAATAAATTTAACCCATTGCGGGGCTCTTTCTACATAGACCTACCATTAGACATAAAAGTTAAAAAAGCAGTAATAAATGTACAAAATAGGGATAACGAATGTTTTCGATGGGCAGTTTTATCAGCATTATATCCAGCTAAAACCCATGTTGACAGGGTAACATGTTATATTCCTTATAAAAATAAATTAAAATTTGGTAATATTTCTTTTCCTGTAAAATTGAAAGACATTAATAAATTTGAAAAACTTAATGATATTAGTAGAAATGTTTTTGGTTTAGATTACGATTCTAGAAAAAAGAAAAATATTGTGGTTGGCCCGTTATATTTTACAAAAGAAAAAAAAAACATCCATTTAAACTTATTATACATAACTCAGGCTAACAGAGGTCATTATTGTTATATAAAAAATATTTCAAGGTTAGTAGCTCAACAAATTTTATCAAGTAAATGTGCAGTTCATATTTGTGATGGTTGTTTGTTAAACTTTACATCGCATAATAATTTAAAACAACATCAAGAAAAAGATTGTTTCCACATATCAACAAAACTACCATCGGAATCTAATAAAAAAAGTAATTGGTTTAATGAGTTAACACCTTCGAACCAAATATCATTTAACAATTATGAACGAAAATTAAGAGTACCCTTCGTAATATACGCTGACTTTGAAGCTTTTTTGAATCCTATTAACGGATGTTCTAATAACCCAAATAATTCATCAACCGAAAACATCCAAAAACATGAAACGTATAGCTTTGGCTATTACATTAAATGTACATATGATGATAGGCTTTCAAAGTATAGGTCACATACTGGTAAAGATTGTGCACTTATGTTTATGAAAATGATAAAAGATGATTTAGTTAATATCTGTAAAAAAAATACATTTGTTAAAAGTCCGTTACCATTAACGGAAGAAAATATTAATGTGTCTAATCAAACTAAAGTCTGTTATATTAAATTTGTAATCACAGTTTAAATGAAAATTTTGAGATTTGTTATAATTGGTTTACTGGTTTATATGAAGGAGTTGGACATACACATTGTTCTAAAAAGTATAGAGTACCAAACTTCGTACCCATATTTCTACATAACTTGGGTAACTATGATTCGCATTTTATTGTTCATGGTCTCAATTTTGAAGATGGTAATATAGAAATCATTCCTGAGAATAAAGAAAAGTACATTTCTTTTTCAAAAATATTAAATATTAATAACCGTGTTATGAAATTAAGATTTCTTGATTCTTTTAAATTCATGTCTAGTAGTCTAGAAAAATTGGCTCAAAATTTATTATTGGAACAATTCAAAGAACTCAAATTAAATTTTCCATGTGAGGAAGACTTTCGGCGCTTAATACGTAAAGGTATTTATCCTTATGAATACATGACTTCATTCGAATGTTTAAACTTAACATGTCTGCCTACTCCTGACAAATTTTATAGTTCGTTAACTGATATGCATGTTACTGAAAATGATTACCAGCATGCTCAAGATGTATGGAATCATTTCCATTGTAAAAATATGAAAGAATACTCTGATTTATATTTAAAAACAGATGTTTTATTGTTGGCCGATATATTTGAAAATTTTAGAGATGTGTGTCTTAAAACATATGAATTAGACCCAGCCCATTATTATACAGCACCGGGTTTGAGTTGGGATGCCATGTTAGTACATACTAAAATAAATTTAGAGTTGTTAACTGATATAGACAAAATTACTTTTATTGCAAAAAATATTCGCGGTGGTATATCTCAATGTAGTAACAGACATGCTAAAGCAAATAATTCTTATATGTCAGAATATGAACCTTCTGTACCATCTTCTTTTCTAATGTATCTGGATGCAAATAACCTTTACGGTTGGGCTATGTCTCAATGTCTCCCTACTGGAAAATTTGAATGGGTTGATGTTAATACTAACTTTCATGTTCCTGACGATGCTGATTATGGTTTCATTTTGGAAGTGGACTTAGAATATCCAAAACATTTACACGACTTACATTCGGATCTGCCGTTATGTCCTGAAAATATATGTTATGGTGGTAGTAAAGACAAAAAATTGATTCCAAATTTAAATGATAAAAAGAACTATGTCATTCATTATAGGAATCTTAAACAATGTTTGAAAAGAGGACTTCGTTTGCTTAAAATTCACAAAATTCTTAAGTTCAATCAATCAGCGTGGTTAAAAGTTTATATAGATTTGAACACTCGCATGCGTTCATTGGCAACTTCAGATTTTGAAAAAGATTTCTTTAAATTAATGAATAACTCTGTTTTTGGTAAAACAATGGAAAATGTTTTAAAACGAGTAAATGTAAAATTAGTGAACCGTTGGACAAATTGTGGGAAAACTCAGGGAGCTGAAACTTTAATAGCAAGACCTGAATTTCATAGTTTATCTGTATTTTCAGAAGACTTAATCGCTGTACAATTAAACAAAACACAAGTTTTATACAACAAACCGATTTACCTTGGATTTTGTATTTTAGATATTTCAAAAACTTTAATGTATGACTTTCATTATGATTTTATGAAAGAAAAATATATGGAAAATATTAAACTATTATATACAGATACTGATAGTTTAGTATACCAGATATTTACCAATAATTTTTATCATGATATTAAAGAAAATTTAGAAAATTACTTTGATACATCCGATTATCCTCCTGACAATATATATGGTTTACCTCTAATAAATAAAAAGCGATTAGGATTTTTTAAAGACGAAAACAATGGCAAAATTCTTAAAGAGTTTGTAGGACTTCGAGCAAAAATGTATGCTATGGACGTACAAAATAAATTTATAGCTAAAGCAAAGGGTGTTAATAAATGTGTTACAAAAAAATTTACTTTAAATGATTATAAAAGCTGTTTGTTAGAAGAAAAAATACATTATAGTGAAATGTTAAGATTTAAGTCAATAAAACATACTATATACACACAAAAAGTTAATAAAATATCTCTTTCGCACAATGACACTAAACGATACATATTGGAAGACGCTATCAATACCCTAGCTTGGGGGCACTATAAAATTAAGAACATTTAACTTTTTATGTATGTTGTAAATATAAATAATAAATATTCTACAATCTACTGCCGCAACACGCTTGCTTCGTGCTTTAATTGTAATATAAATATGTTTTTAAGATTGCTATAAATGTTTGTCCTTATAGGTCTCTCTATTATAAGATTGTGTAATAATTATATAAAATAAAATTTAACAAATTTGTTTATAATATTGTGCCATAAATTTTTATCATTATAAGTCTGTCTATTATAAGATTGTATAATAAATGTATAAAATATAGTAAATTTGTTTATATGATTGTGTTATAAATGTTTATCATTATAAGTCTGTTTAAGTAATAATTTTTTTAAATAAAATATATAAATGCTTATTTTCTTAACAAATTGTTTCATTCTTTGTCTATATCCTAACTTACTTAGACGTTTTTCAAAATGATCCACTTCAATCATCCATTTACTGCGATAGTTGCTGGTCCAAGTGGATGTGGAAAGTCAGTCTTTGTAACAAATTTTATAAAATTTGTTAAAGATGTTTGTAACACAAATTTTGATCAAATAACATGGTGTTTTGATGAAATGCAACCTTTATACAATATACGAAATGTTAATTACATCCAAGGCATACCAGATCTAACTATGTTTAGTGGAAAGGATCCTCAACTCCTAATAATTGATGACTTAATGAGAGAGTCTGATGGACGTATTGTTGATATATTCACAAAAGGAAGTCATCATAGAAATTTAAGTGTGTTTTACATATCACAAAATTTATTTCATCAGGGAAAAGGTCAACGAGACATATCTCTGAATTCAAGTTATATAATTTATTTTAAAAATCCAAGAGATAAAACACAAATACGATACTTGGCACGACAAGTATTTCCAGAAAATCCAAAATACTTGGAAGATTCTTACAAAGACGCAACTAACAATGCACATGGATATCTTATGATTGATTTAAAACAAGAAACAAATGACATGTGTCGTATTAAAACAAAGATATTTCCATGTGATGGATATTGCACTGTTTACATACCATCAAAAGGGTTTAAATATAGTAGAAATCAACAGATATCCATTAGTTACTAACAATGCATGGAAGCACAAAGACGCATAAAGGCCTATTAAGCGCTCTGATTACACTTAAACCAAAATATCAAAAAGCTCTTTTAAAAGCCTGCGATGAAGAAGAAATAAATTGTATTTGTGAATGTATTCATAACGTTTTACAAGGAAAAATAGAATTGAAAGAAAAAGAAAGATCAAAATTGAAAAAATACAAAAATATTCTACGAAAAATAGTACGGAAGGGATCACACAAAATTAGAAAACATTTAATAATACAAAAAGGTGGTGCATTTCTACCACTAATATTGGGTTCTGTTCTAAGTGCCTTGGTTAGTACACTTGTCTAAGAAAAATGGATAATGCTAAAAAAATGTTACTCATCGATCCATCTCTATTAGAAAAGTTAAAACAACCTAACGCGGTTGATACTCCATTATCTCGTTTAGACACAGATATGCAAAACATTTTAAATAGCGATATGGATGATCGAAAGAAGTGTATTTTATATTTACAAACTCTACAAAGATATTTAAACTTCACTAAAGAGGAGCGACAGCCCTATGAAATACCAATAATAAATCAAGACTCGAAAAGATCGGTGAAGTATATTACTGATGATGAAGATAATATATCTACAGTCCATTCTAACACATCAGTAAAGGAAGTAAGTTTGCAAGAAACTAATGAAGGACCATACACATCTAATTACATTTTAAAACTTATACCAAAATCCTATATAAAAAGGGGGGAATCACTGTTGAACTTACTCTCTTTGAATAAATATAAGATTAATTGGGATGAGACAGGCACTGTGGTTATAGATGGTCAAAAAGTTCCTGAAAGTAATATTGTTGATTTGGTAAATGATTCATTGAGGACACTTAAAAATAGTGAACCTACTGGATGGCAAAAATTCGCTACAGCTTTAAAGGAAATCAAAGTACCGCTTATATATATTGGTAACACAAAAAGATCTGAATATATTAAAAAGCTACAATCACAAGAGCATCAAGATTCAATCCCAGCAGATGAATTATTTTCTACACCAATAACTGAAAGTAAATTTCGTAAAAAGATAAAAAGAAAAATAGATTGGGAAAAATGGACCCCATATTAGAATTAAATAAGATTTATTATGATTCTTCACATCCTGCAGGGTACAGTAGCCTTAGCAAATTAACCAAAGCAATGAAAGGTAAATTGAAAAGAGATGATGTGAAGAACTGGTTAAAGTCACAAGAAACATATACATTACATAAACCTGTACAAAGAAACTTTTCAAGAAATAAATATATTTTATCTAATATTAACGAACTGTGGCAGGCTGACTTGAGTGATATGAGAACTTACTCAAATTATAATGATGGGTTCAACTATATTCTTTGTGTTATTGACGTGTTTAGTAAATATGCCTTTGCGAGACCAATGAAAAAGAAAAACTCTGAAACAATCAAAGCATGTTTCGAGAGTATATTCATGGAAGCTAAAGTTACACCTACACATATACAATCTGACAAAGGGACAGAATTCGTATCCAAAGACGTACGAAAATACTTTACTTCAAAAAATATTAATTATTATACTACTAATAATCCTGATATTAAAGCAAGCATTGTAGAAAGATTCCAGAGAACTCTAAAGATGAAAATGTGGCGGTATTTCACACATAAGAACACGCATAAATATATTGATGTTTTACAAGATTTGCTGTACTCGTATAATCATAGTTATCATTCTAGTATCAAAATGTGTCCATCTGAAGTTAATCGTGATAATATCATTACTGTATGGGAAAATTTATATTACAAGAAAGGAAAAGACAAACCTTCTAACATCGCTTTATCGAAGTTTCGCGTTGGTGAGTTTGTCAGAATAACGAAACATAAACATATTTTTCAAAAAGGTTATGAATCTAACTGGAGTGATGAAATATTCATAATATCTTCCGTAATTCGCCGGTCTCCGTGGTTAGTATACACTCTTAAAGACCTAGAGGGCGAAGAGATAATAGGAACTTTCTATGAAAAAGAGTTACAGAAAATCATCTTTGACCCCACTGCCAATTTTAAAGTAGATAAAATAATACGTTCTCGATATTCTGGTGTTAGAAAAGAAGTGTTAGTCAAGTGGAGAGGTTATCCAGACAAATTTAATAGCTGGGTCTTGGCTACTAATTTGAAAGAAATATGAACAAACAAAGCTTTTATCTAACTTTACTAAGTAATAGTTCCATGGAATACTTTCCAGATAACAAAACATCAATTTTTTCCACAAAATTACCGAAACCAATAATACTAGAAGGAGAATGGAAGGTTGGCGTTGTGGAATTCCAGTATCCATGCACCATGTTTACGGTTCAAGAACATGAAAATGTTATATACATTGCAAAATTAGCACAAATGCCTAATGAAAAAAAAAGAATCTCTAATATATTACAAAATACACATTCCAGCAACGAATTATGACAATATTAATCACATTTTAAAGGCAATGAATAATATTCGAGAAAAAATAAGATTTCGTTATGATGAGATATCAAAGTTTGTTGTGGTTAGTGTATCAGATGAAAATATAAAATCCATAACATTATCATCCAGATTAGCCCTTCAATTAGGTTTTGAACCAAATAGAAACTTAGTAGAAAAAAATATAGGAAAATGTCCGGCTAATTTACACTTAGGCTTACCATCGCAAATATTTGTTTATTGTGATATAGTTGAACCACAAATTGTTGGGGATGTGATGACTCCACTTCTGCGAATTATACCATTAGATCCCTCGAAATACATTTATGGTGCTAATAAAATGCATGTTTTTTCTCCACCCCATTATTTGCCTGTTATGCGTAGAGAATTTGATACCATTGAAATAGATATAAGATCAACCACTGGTCAAAAGATACCATTCCAATTTGGGACAGTGTGCATTAAACTTCACTTTCAAAAATTATAATGTATTCTCAACATGATAATATCTCATGTCCTTACCAACACTATTATTCCCATCAAGCTGGATCAGGTATAGGAGTGATCTATAGGGGAGCACCATATCAAAAAGGACATGGTATTGGAAGTTTTCTTGGGGGATTATTTCGATCTGTTTTTCCATTACTATCTAGTGGAGCTAAAGCAATTGGTAAAGAAGCCTTAAATGCTGGCGTTGGTCTGTTGTCGGATATGGTCAGTGCACGTCCTATGGAGGAATCAATTAAATCCCGACTCAAAGAGGTCGGTACCAATTTGAAACGCAGAGCTGATAAGAAAATAAATAGCATCAACATGTCTGGATCAGGATATATAACGAAACGGAAACGTCTTTCTACATTCATTCCTTCGATAACAGCGAGAGTGAAAGCCGCAAAAAAATTGAAAAGTGATCATATTAAAGATATATTTTCGAATTAACTATGTCTTTTTTACATAGTCAATCTTGTGAATGTGTTAAGTCTGAACTAGATTTATTTGCATTACCAACAACTCAAACTAGTATTGAAAGTGGAATATGGATACACTATAAGCCCATTTCGTCCCTTGCTGACGATGGACCTATTGAATTTCAAATACCCGGAGCAGGCGACGACTACGTTGATTTATCTCATACTTTACTTCAACTAAAAGCGAAAATATTAACCCAGGATAATACAAAACTTGCTACTAGTGCAGTAGTTGCTCCAGTTAACAATTGGTTACATTCGCTTTTTAGTCAACTCGATGTGTACTTAAACCAAAAACTTGTATCACCTCCAAATAATACATATGCTTATCGAGCTTACATAGAAACACTATTGAACTATGCACCTGCAGCTAAAAACTCGCATCTATCATGCAGTCTTTGGTATGAAGACGTAGCTGGGAAAATGGACGAGATGGATGATAAAAATGAGGGATTTACAAAGAGACAACAAATGGCTAGTGAAAGTAGAGAAATAGAAATGATTGGTCATCTTCATGGTGATATATTTAATCAAGAAAAAATTTTGATTAATGGTGTTGATATGTGTGTAAAATTAGTTCGCTCTAGGGAAAATTTTAATCTAATGGCTTCTTCGCATGACCTTAAATTTAAAGTTACTATTACAGATGCAACCCTGATTGTTCGTAGAGCACGAATTAATCCAACTGTGTTACTTGCACATCAAAAAGTGTTATCATCTACGACAGCTAAATATCCTATCACACGAGCTGAAGTTAAAGTTTTAACGATACCATCAGGTGTTCAGGGTAAAACTCTTGATAACATATTCCTTGGTCAAGTACCTAAACGGTGTATAGTTGGTTTTGTGAATAATGCAGCATTCAATGGAAATCTCTCTAAAAACCCATTTAACTTTGAAAATTTTGATATTAGTACATTTTGTTTATACATAGACGGACAACAAATACCTTCAAAAGCTTTACAACCATCATTTGGGAATAATATTTTTACTTCTAGTTATCATACGTTGTTCTCAGGTACAGGTATACATTTCCTTAATGAAGGCAACGGGATATCTAGAGATCAATATTCCAAAGGGTTTTGTCTGCTAGCGTTCGATTTAACACCTGACTTATCAGCGAATGCTTCTAATCACTGGAACCTTATAAAACATGGTAGCGTAAGAATAGAAGTTCGCTTTGATACGGCTTTAACACAAACTATTAATTGTATTGTCTATGCAGAATTTGATAATGTTATAGAAATCGATAAAAACCGTAACATTTCTGTTGACTATAGTAGTTAAGTAAACTTAAATGTTTTAAAATTAAGTGTGTATTAGAATTAAGCGCGTATTAGAATTAAATATGTTTTAGAAATAAGTCTGCATTATTGTATATTGATCCTTTCAATAAAATATATTCATACAAAGTATTTCTTTGTTTTATTAACAATGTGTTTGTATATATTATCAATAAGCCTGGTTCTCACTGGGTTGCTATACACATAGACGCGAATGGAGTTGGTCAGTACTTTGATTCCTATGGTAGAGCACCCACAGGTTTCCATCGTACGTTTTTAGATCGAAATTGCAGAGTATGGAATTACAACACTAATCGAATCCAAAACGATTACACTCCAGTATGTGGCGAATATTGTTTAATGTATTTATACTATAAACATTATGGTATGTCATTAGCCGATTTCCAGCACCTGTTCACTAACAATACGCTGTATAACGATATCATATTAAGTAAGTTATTCAAATATTGTTTTGAAAATAATAAAGAACATTAGTATTGCGAAAGGACTTTTTTTTAAATCAAATACATACCCGTTTGCATCATAGGTTTAGTCATCATTGGCTATGACGCAGACATTGACAAAAAAGACAACAGACCCGAGATAACATTGAGCGACGACGGCTGGTCGTTATCAAGGGTCGGCCGTTATCAATTGTTCGTCAATTACCTCAGATTATGTTTCTGTAACTTTGTAACGGTGCGTCGTACGCGAAAACGGATTAGCGCAATCGATTCGGCATGGCCGAAAACCCCCGAATAGACACCAAACTTTTTTTTTTTTTATTTTTTTTTTTTTTTATTTTTTTTATTTTTTTTTAGCCGTGACGTCCGCCCTGAAGCCGAGAGACAGGGCATGGCGGGGGGAGGGAATGACAGGGGGAGGTGGTGGTTTGGAGAGTTGGTCTAGTCTCCGGGAATACCTACTACTAACAACTACGTTTATTATTGGTTACATTTTTGTTTTATTACACTCAGACTAGAAGGGGCCTCCATAGTACCCACAAAGAAGAATCAAAGAATCAAAGAATCAATTTCATTTATTCAGTTTAGGCACATAAAGAGGCTGCACACGTTCATAGGTCACGGTAACTACTTTCCATCAGATGGGCCTGCCACCTGCCACCTAGTGTGCTGGTCCTAAGATTTTGGAAGATAAAATGACGATCTTAGTGGTGAAAGAATGAAACGTAATAGGTATGTATATGAACCAACTGAACTCCAGGGATGAGTTGCCTGACGACTGGCTGTGGGCTCAGTTGACTCGAAGCCTTATGTTTTGTGGAGACTGTAGAAAATTACAAGACATGGTAAGGCAAGGCAACCCATCGCAGTCCCCTGCTGGATATAGCATAGGCCTCTCCCAATGTTGGGAGGCTTCGGCCTAAGAAGTGGCGAAGTCTACTTTCATCTCTCCGTCAGTCTGTCTGTTAGTTTAGCGCTCAGGCTGTACTTATTAAAAATTCAGTCAATCAAGCGACGGATAGGAATACTTCTCACACAAAAAAATCTTTTTTGTAATTTTAATGAACTATAGTTGTAAACGCGATAGTTTGAACGTGAGTTCCGGAAGACGGCAATAGGCTCACCCCCTATTACGTGGGACCAAAAACAATGATTGTTAAAATATGGGTGTTAATTCAGCTTTGCCTAACCCTTCGGGAATAAAAGCGTGGTTATATGTATTATTTATTTCATAATTAAATTGCTGAATAAACTGATTCTAATATATCATCATTATTGTGTTAACTGTCGTATTACACTAGACACTGGCATGAACCTGGAGCACGAACACGAGTACTGAACAGTCAGTCAACAGACTTGACAATATAATAAGTCTGTTTCTCATGATAAATGAACTTAACATAGACTGAACTGCGTCAGTATGCATCTCTTTTAGCTATGTCTCCCGAAGGTCGATTGAAAATTTTAAATGTTGTTTTAAACTTTTTTTTTAAATATAGGACACGTCAATTGGACTTCGCCTTGCCTGATGGTAAGCTGAAGGCAAAGTCCCAGAAAAGAGGGTCACCATTACTTACACATACCGTGTGACAAAGGTGACACTCTCCCGCACTGAGAACATGGCTTTTTACACGCCTGCATCTCTCTCTAGTTATTAAAGTATTATTCAGTTCCATTCTAGTTCCCGTAAACCAAAATCTACTCATAAATCAAAGATTTTTTATTAAAATTCTCTCAGAACGTATTATTATTTTGTAACATGCCACTGTAAGTGATTATAGGAGACGAGGTCTCGGGTTCGATCCCAGGTTTAACCATGGCACACAACAATGGCTTTTCGATGCTTTTCGAAGTTACCTGTGAGTATTTATCGCAGGTTTTTAAGTGCCCGGATAATGGCAAAGACTCGCCAACTATTATATTCGAACCTAAACAGTAACTGGCGAAATATGGGTGCTGTTTGAAAAATATGAAACGTCAAACGGTACCTCTTAGATTTGATGGACTGTAGTTTAAATTAATATATCCGCTATCAAAATCCAACTTGTCTGTTAAACCATAAACTCAATCAAAATGCACAGTTTATACAATATTTTTTGTTTGTAGAAGACATATGGTAAATAAATTATGATGTGAAATGTATGTAGGTTACACTTAAACTCTTAGATCATTTTTTGCGGTTGTCCTCCAATTTTATTCCAGTTCTCATTCGTTTTTATGTGGGTAAATGAGAGATTAGAACGATGTATATCTTTTAGTACATTTCTTTTTATTTAAATATATCTCAATAATGCAGGAGTGAGTTTTTTTTTTATAAATAATATTAAGACCGAAATTAGTAATATTCCCGCTAACTCCTCCAGCTAAGCTAAATTGTTTGGGTTAGGAGTGGTTTCACGTCGATAATTGCGGTCCGACCAAACCTGAGACCTCTCAATCACAAAAAAACCGGGTTATAAATCAAAGAGACAATTAACATTGGACAAATTGTCCGGATCAATGCATTCGTCCGGTTTAATTCGGTTTCGGTGGGTATTAGCTAGCGATTAATGTGCGCGCGGCGGGTTAAGCCGCGCCGGGCGCTCGCTGCCGGCATACGCCGCCCGGATCACGTCAATGGAAAATGTAGTGTCAATTGAAAATGTAATGTCAATTGAAAATGTAGTGTCAATTGAAAATATAGTGTCAATTGAAAATGTAGTGTCAATTGAAAATGTAGTGTCAATTGAAAATGTAGTGTCAATGATTTTTTTATGTCAGTGGCGGAACAAATAATAATTTAATTTTCATAACATAT
>CAVLEM010000026.1:0-184667 GCA_963662185.1 Eilema griseolum | reverse complement strand
TAGTTAGCATAGTTTTATATTAATTTGTAAGTAATTGTATATTATAATAAAAATTAAAACTTTAAAGTACATTTAAAACTTTAATTAAATGTACTTTTCATACATATTCAAAGCGATGAAATCCCCATGCAAACTAGATTCGATTCATCGTGAGTCGAGTATCGAGTACCGAGTTGCATAGTTGCTTCACTACTATCGCCGCGGAGACAAATGTCAAAACGGGCCTTTCATTTTGTGAATAGGTATATTACTTTGCGCGAACACGTGCATTCTGTGTGAAGTATTTGATGTGACTGATGAAAATTCTGATTGAACGTGTAATGTCTACACTATAACCATCATTAACACGTAATTCATGATTGATGGCACGAATGACGCTCGCATGAGCGTCTAAATTGACGGCGACGCCCAAGGACTCAAACATTTAACAATAAGCATATTCGAGAAAATATTCGTTCTCTTAAGTGCCAATCGATAATCGATTTGAAAAACCATAGAGATGCAAATATCTGCAAAGATTGACTGCGAGTCTTTAGCCAAAATTCCAAATCTCTAGAAAGTTTCTTATAAAGTCCCCACAACTTTACTGAGGCAGCAATCAACCATCTGTACTATATATAATAATCTATGCAATCAACGAATGAATACAAGGCTTAAAGGTATTGTAACCAAACCAAAAATGTTATTATATTTTTATGTAAATACTCCTCTTTGTCGATGTCTTACTTACGTAGTATTGATTGTTTTCTGTTATTCTCTTTCATGATAAACACAATCAAAAGCTTTTGATAGTTCACAAAAAATACCAATGGCATCCTGCTTCTACTCCCATGCATCAAATATATGTTTGCCAAGTGCAACTCCTGCATCTGTCGTGTTTCTACCTTTAGTACTACTATTATTATGTTATGTTTTTTGTGTAGAGACATTGTTTTAGGCACCACTAGCTGACATCTGCAACTTCGGTTTTTAATCATGTTCCCACTATAGGAACCATTTCCTGGCTACTTTTTTAGCTTAGATTTTCAACAATAAATATGAGTTACTTAATATTTATTGGTTATTTGTGAAGCAGCAGAAAACTTACTCATCCTGTGGTCACAGCCTCACTCTCACACGCACATTCCTTGACAGCTTATCACTCTCTAAACAACTGTGGCACAAAAGACCTGAGGAAGTGGTGTCAGCAACTATGCTAACTACCTCCAAGTGTCACTTGGATAAATGGCTTGCAGTGAACAACAAACAATAAAAGTGATATGTACTCGACTGAACTATACTCCGACACCAGGAAGTGCACATAGCAGCAGATTGCTGCTCGTCTATAATCTAAATAATAATATGTTATTACAGACAATAAACTATCACTTTGCCAAATAACAGTTAGATCTATCCAGCCATTAGTGTGATTGAATAAAAATCATCCAAACATTACCACTACATTTCATACTTAACTTCAAGACTACTCACCACTTCGTGGTTCAGCAACTGCATGAACAGCTCCTCGCTGCGGAGAGATGTCCTCCTCAGCTCGTAGCAAGTCTCGAGTCTTGAACAACAGAGGTCACAGGCCAGGGATGGTCTGCTGTCTTCTGTAACCAACTGTAAAACATAATTTTATTATTATTATTTATTTTTTTTTATATAGGACACGTCAATTGGACTTCGCCTTGCCTGATGGTAAGCTGAAGGCAAAATCCCAGAAAAGAGGGTCACCATTACTTACACATACCGTGTGACAATGGTGACACTCAGCTTGACGGCCTGATCATATGCTTTTTCACGCCCCGCTTAAAAGACCCGGGACTGTAGGAAGAAGGAAACACGTGAGCTGGTAATGAATTCCAGGCCTTAATGGTGCGACAGAGGAAAGAGTCTCCGAACCGCTTGGTTCTTGATCGGATGTTTTGCACCGTGTGCGGATGACATTTAAGACCTGCACGCGTTGTCCTGTGTAGGAAAGGGGAGGGTGGGACTAATTGGAAGAGCTCATCAGAACACTCCCCATGGTACAGACGGTAAAATACAGCCATGGACGCAACATCTCTACGCAGCTGTAAAGGTTCTAGGGTGTTCGTGATCTCGGGATTCCCAATGATGTGGACCGCACGTCGCTGCAACCTGTCGAGAGCATCTAGTAAGTACTTTGCAGAACCATCCCAGAGATGCGAGCAGTATTCCACACAGGAGCGAATTTGTGTCTTGTATAGAAGACACCGCTGCTCCGGCGTGAAAAATCGTCTCACTCTGTTCAGGACTCCGAGTTTTCGTAAGGCTGTTTTGATGATGCTCTCGATGTAGTTTTTGTTATTCAGGTTGCAGCGAACATCCATACCTAGGATATTGAGATTGTCCTGCAGCGGCAGTGGCGTGCTCTGAAGAGTGGGGAGGGGAAGGAAAGAAGATACTTTTGCTGTAAACGCACATGCCTGCGTCTTCTTGGCATTGAACTCAACCAGGTTCTCAGAGCCCCATTGAGAAATGTGATTCAGGACCCCGTCAAGCTCAGTGACAAGAAGCTGCCTTTTCTCTGCGATATCTGACTGCTTGGCCGCTGGATGTCCATGATAACTCCCATGTAAAGTGCTATCGTCTGCATAACAATGAACATTGCCGGTAGACAGCATGTCGTTGATATGCAGAAGAAAGAGAGTGGGTGATAAGACGGACCCCTGGGGCACGCCAGCATTAACCTGCAGAAGCTCCGAAGCTCGTCCGTCACAAAGGACGCGAATACGGCGCCCCTGCAGGAAGCTAGCAACCCAGTTGCACAGCCTAGAAGGCAGACCAAAGGCAGGTAGCTTGGAAAGAAGCGATTTGTGCCAGACTCTATCGAAAGCTTTGGCGATGTCAAGACTAATTGCCAGTGACTCGCCGTTCTTGTCCATAGCCTCACCCCAAAGATGGGTAACGTATGCTAGAAGATCACCCGTTGACCGTTTCGGTCTGAAGCCATATTGCCGGTCATTAATTAGGGAGTGATCCTCTAGGTGCCGCATGAGCTGTTTGTTAATTATGTGCTCGAACACTTTGCACAGCACTGAGGTGACGGCTATGGGTCGATAGTTGGCTGGCTCCGAGCGATCCCCCTTCTTGGGAATCGGCTGAACATTCGCCTCTTTCCAAGGCAAAGGCACTGTACCCGAACTGTAGGATAGCCGGTACAGGCGCGTAAGCATTGGAGACAACTCCGCTGCACATTTTTTCAAAACTACCGCTGGAATACCATCCGGACCACTGACTTTCCGGACATCGAGTGATTGCAGCACTGCACGGACATCGCGTTGCCTGATATGGATATCAGGCATCGCGTGGTCACTGTCGGGTAGTGTTGGTGGCTGCGTACCACAATCATCGATTCGGGAGTTGGCCGCAAAGAGATTAGCCAGCAGATTTGCCATCTCTTGCGGCTCATGGGCCAGGGATCCATCAGGGTTACGCAGCGGAGGCAGCGAAGGCTGACAGAAGTTGGCTTGCACGGCTTTAGCCAGTCGCCAGTAGCCACGGCTTCCCGTGGGATGCATCACTAGCTCTTGACCAAGCCGCGCTATGCGCAGGGCATCCGCTCTGACATAGGCCCTTCTACAGACCTTTGTGGCTCTGTTGTACGCCACCTTGAAGTGGCCCAGATTGGGATGGCGCGTGGCGTGCGCCCTTACCCAAGCGCGGTACGCAGACTGTTTTTGTTCAACAGCTTCCGCGCACTCGCGCCCGAACCAAGGGCGCACCCCGCGGTCACCGGTGACATCGGTGTATGAGATATAGTATTCCATACCCAGACCGATCTCACCGGCGACAGCAGTAGCACAATCCGATGGGTTCTTACCTTCAAAGCAGCGCTCAACCCACGGGATGGACGCAAAATAGTCACGAAGTCCATCCCAGTCCGCTGACGAGTAGTGCCAGAGACGCCGCTTCCCCCGCATGGGTCGTGGGGGCGCTATAATAGGCACCGTGGAACAGACCAGGCAGTGGTCAGAGTTGCCTAACGCGGCTCGCACCGATACACTGTACCGGTCCGGATCACTCGTCAGCAGAAGGTCTAGCAGAGAAGGTGCTTGGCCCGACCTTCTTGGTATCCTAGTGACCTCGTGCACCACAGGCCGTGCGCCAGAGCAAATGCGTGGGTGGCTCTTCCCGCATGGTCTGTTTTGGAGGAGCCCAACCAGATCTCGTGGTGGGCGTTAAAATCCCCCAAAAATACCATTTCGGCATTCGGAAATCGCTCCTGCGCATCATCTGCCGCCTGACTCAGATATTCAAAGAGTCGAGTTGTCTCAGCATCTCCTGTATGGGAACGGTAGAGGCACACATAGATCTGACTCGTAGGGCCATGGTCTACGTGTACCCAAAGGACGGAGAAGGATGGGTCCTCTAGGCAGCGCAAACGGCGACAGCAAACATCCGCCCTAACAAACACGCACACCCCGGCTTTTGCACGAAAACTTTCCTCAAGAACATAGCCAGGGTAGAGCAAGTAGGTCGTGTCGTCAGGGCGGTGTATTTGCGTCTCCGTTAGAAAAAACATGGCAGGTTTCGCCGTCTCTAGGTGTTGGTGGACGGCGTTGAGGTTTGCATGGAGCCCACAGATGTTAGTGGACTCCACCTCAAATAGCAAGCTTTTGGGAGTGTGACGAGCCGCTGTGTTGCCTTTTTCTGTAAATTGCGCTGCCATGAGTTTGGGTGGGAGAAGGCGTGAAAAAAGAAGTGATTGCCGCCGCAGCACCGTGTGACAAAGCGCGGGATATTGGTTTTATCTATGAATGTGAGGCATGGCGAGAGCCGACGCGCCGAACGGAAGGGCCCCCGTACCTCCCGAGTATGGTCGCCGGGCTCCCAAATCCGGTCACCAACCGGCACGACGAACCATATCGGGATTATGCGCGGCCTGGTGAGGCAGCCTCCCAAGGTGGTTAACCCCAGTTGGGCCCCTGTACTATACCGCGGGCGGCCAGCGGCACCACCGTTTCTACAGGTCTCCCTGTTCGGCGCATCGCCCCGCGCCATCCCCACTAGACTACGCCAAGACCCACTGGTCCCACTAGTGCTGCGACAACCACCACCTCTGCCCGGCTATGCACATGCTGACCCCTGAACACAATCCAACCGAGATTGAATTGCTATGGAGGGTTTTTCGCAATAGTGCACGGTGGTACCTACCCGGTCGAAACTTGAGACAAATTTGTGCCACCAAGTTTCTACCAAGTTGAATGGGGTTTTCTTAGCGGTGAATACACATACTTGTGTCTTAGTGGGGTTGAATTAGTGTGTCAATGCAGCAGTCTGCTAACTTTTCCCATACATTTAGATCAGAAAAGATAATGCCCAAGACGAGACTGAACCATATTCTTGCAGAGAGAAGTTCCAACGCACCAATTATCGATTATATATCAAACCTTCCCGTCGTGGGCGCCACCGCCCCGTATCTCTCGTGACTTGGTGTCAACATATATGCCGGTCTCTTCGTATTACAAAAAAGCATAAAATAGGTTAAGTTATTTATTGTAAGAGGCTCCTTTATTAAACGTGCCAGACGTAGTATTACTCACCAGTATCAGAGTCAGAGACTCGTACATCTCCTGTAAATGAGTGTCGGCAATCGACTGCAGTCGAGAGCCCGCTAGACATATTCTACACATAGACAGCTTCTCCATCTTCAAATTCACTTTCGCGTCAGTTCAATAACACTGTTTATGTTGTTTGGAGCTTCAGTCCTTAAATGTATAATATCCTTAAACTTTAAACCATGCAAAGCTTTACTGATTTAATGATTAACGTTTAACCTCAATTCCTAATTCATTTCTGAAGTAAATTCGTTCAGCTATGTTCACTACACAGCTATAATGGGATAGTTAGGAGTAATTGAGTAATCATTATTAATTACGAATACAATACTAAATACCTAGCCTGCATTAACGACCAAAGAGAATAACAGAATACCAAAGAGAATACAAGTAGTATATTATTGGGCACGCTGTACCACCCTCTCGCTCGGCGATCACGGCTCGCCTCGCTCCAATCGGTGGTACAGCATACCCAATAATATACAATCGAATACGTTCAACGTGTCTATAAAATGTTATGTTATCGATCACGTTCGTAAATTTTAATGTATCATTACGTATACTTACAGAACTGTTTCGTTCGGTAACTGACAGAACCAGAGATTATGATGTCCTCGCTATCACCTGCTCGCCAGGCCTCACTCTGTGAGGTATCGTTCCCAATAATATACTACGGTTAGGTCTAGGATCACACTTTATGGAATCGAACCACAATAATTAGCGCAACAGACTCATCTCATAGGTACCCAAAGTAAATTATCTGACTCTATCACTGTTCTTCGCTTATAGGATCGAACCATAATAATCAGCAAAACAGTGTTATTATAACACGATACGATACAGAAAAAAATAAAAATAAAAACACCACGATTACTGAAACATACGATATTAATTTATTTATTGTGATGTGTATGTATCCTATGAGCTAAACCTAGGTTGAGTCCCTTCAAACACCTCGTCAAGGGACTCTACGAAGTGTTGCAGTTTACGCCACTGCGTGCTGTCCTCATCAGTCTGCAACTTGATGCGGACCAGCGCTTTCTTCCACAGCTCCGTCGGCTCCGTGTTCCGAACGTCGTTGGTGGCGTAAACTTTAAGGTCCACATGATAGGGACCAACGGTGTTTGCTGTGCGCCGCTCCATCCCGTTGGCCACCCGGTTCACAAAGTACGACAGCACGGCAGATGATGTCGATGTTGATGCATCGGAGTCAGCGTTCCGACGACTGACTCCGAACACATCGGAAGTCTTCGGGGCTTTGCTTCTGAAACAATAAATATTGAATTACCTTCTGGACTGGTAAATCACATTGACGTCATATATGTAGACTTTCGTCCGTCATCAACACGTTGTATATTAAGGCGAGGTATTCCAGCAGAGGCCGCACTTTTGAGTTCTTTTAAACCATCTGAATCATAGAAAAAAGCGTTTTAAATTTGGTAAAAAATATATATAGTAGTTAAGGATCTAGTCTAGTCAAATTCGCATTCAGTTACCAGATCTAATGAACTTCACTCGATAGAAAAAAATCCCAAAGTTACCCCTTTTCATAAAGTTTTTTCAATATTATGACTAAACTACTGATGTTTTCTATTAAATTTTTGTACTCGACTAAAGCCACTACATATTTATAGACATTTTCGCAGATTTTACTATATTATTAAATAATTGTTAAAGTTATGTTTAAATACCTACAAAATTCACGAGTGCTCGCGCCGTTGAGGCCCGAACAGTCGCGCCAGTCGCGCGCTGGCGCTTACCGAAGTTGGACCTGTGTCAGTTTTTTTAGCGACAGTATCGTGCACCAATCAATCGGTTTTACGTATGCATAACAAATTGCTGGAAGTTATTCAATATGGGCAATAAACAACGCAAGCGAAAAAAGTCGCGCAAAGCCATAAAAATGACAAATAAAAAGAATGCCCTCCAAAGCTATGTGAAGAAGTAAGTAAATATTCATATAATTTATTAAAACAATTATGTTTTGTTTCATTATTTTATATTTTTTATAAATATTATATTATATTATTTTTCACTACATTTCTATCTCCGATTGGTAATTTAAAAAAATATCACACCTAAATATTACGTTCATAGCGCCACAGTATAAGAACATCAGTATAACTGCTGAGGATGCTACTTAAGATTTTTGATCATTCATATTTTATCTATATCAGTACATCTGCTTACCGTTTGCAAATGATAAGTAAATACTAATAGATACTCCGTTTTATTGTAGGTCTATGGGACAGCTTCAAACACCTGACATAGATACCGCCACAGTACTAAATCTGCTACCTGCGGATTCCATTGAAAGTAGGTATGTTATTATCCATAGATCTGAATAGGTAGGTACTAGGTTTTACGCACTTAGGGTGGGATTAGATAAGAATGTCTTATTACATTAGACTTCCTTCCTTCACTTTATCATTTATCCCGGTTGCCCTAGACTTACGCTTAGGACCTAGGGTCTGCTAACTGGTGCAATCAGAATTACTTGAATTTCAGTTATTTCCATGGCGACACTGCTATCTGACCTCCGTCCCCATAGGCGAACTCCATTCTATAGTTAAACCAGCAGAACCACTTGACTTCATATAAAATATACACTACAATTTTTTAGTAGCATAGTGCAAACATTAAATACTGTAAAAAAAAGCTTACACAATATACCACCTGACAAGTAAAATAATGTAATGCTTGCCTTCACTGTTTCAGATATATCGAAGAGACAGAAAATCCTCTTATCGTAGAGTATGAAATTAACAAAAAAGATGAATTTCAGCCTGTTTCAGGACGTCGAATTATTGATTTAAATTGTTTTACAGGAGTTACAACGAAAAGCTCGTCATAATAATATATTTAATTGCACATTAGGTAGCTTCCGTCTAATTAGTGAAAAGCTACGAAGAGTTTTATAGGCGTATCGTTTTGAATGCAATACCTATGTGCAAACATAATTGCTTGATTACCTCTGAAGACCCTAATAACAAAGAACAAGTCAATCTAAATATAGCTGCCACTACGGAAATTGTGGCTTCCGGTATAGGTTTTTCTCAACTTGAGGAGTTATGTTCAGTCATGGACATTCCGCTATTCAGTGCAAAATACTATTCCAAATTAGAAGATGAAGTATTTGAAGAATGGAAAGAGACGACAAGTACTTCGATGGAAGCTGCAGCTCAAATGTAGAAAGATCTCGCTATTGCAGAAGGGAAGGAAATTGGCATACCTTTGATTGATGTTTACGTTGACAGGTCATGGTGCGCTAGATCTTACGGCACGAACTATAAAGCGTCATCAGGCACACCAGCCAGAAAAACAGGACAAGTCCTTTATATTGGGATAAAAAATAAATATTGCTTTGTATGCGCTCGAGCTGAGCACAAAAAAATATCACCGATTGAACACAAATGCTTTAGAAATTATGAAAGTTCTTCAAGCTCCATGGAAACGGAAATTATTGTTGAAGGTTTCAAGGCGTCAATCTAAATGTATGACATCATAT
The DNA here is from genome assembly GCA_963662185.1 of Eilema griseolum. Classification (NCBI taxonomy): domain Eukaryota; kingdom Metazoa; phylum Arthropoda; class Insecta; order Lepidoptera; family Erebidae; genus Eilema; species Eilema griseolum. The sequence goes on along the minus strand of CAVLEM010000026.1, from coordinate 175,595 downwards.
ATGAGCGCATGATAGAAGACCGTATGAGACCAAAAATGTGACAGTCGAAAAAATTTAATATCGGAATCATATACTGCGCAACTTTTGCAAAAAATTACCAGTAGTAGTTTGACCCTAGAAACAAAATATAATCTAGCACATCGTAAAATGCAAACAAACGTAAAAAAATTGACGATGCGGAAATCAATTGTACAATCCATAAGACACCACAAAACCTCTGGAAATCCTCATAATGTAGCAATATCAGATCTTCACAATGATATCATTAACTGTGTAGCACATGCTTTCGGCAACCATACAATGTGTCAAGAATATTATTGTACGAAAAATAAAAATGACAACGAAGAGCTCAAAAAGATCCAGATTTCAACATTCATGTTCAGAATAAATGCGATAGTTTCAAACGTTGCAGCAAAATCACGCAGTTTAGTCGAGGATGTTGACACAAATACTGTTGAGTGTTTTAATAGTGTCATCGCCAAATTTATTGGTGGAAAACTAATAAATTTTGCACTAAAAGAAGGTTACCAAGGAAGGAGCTCAGCAGCTGTTACTTCATTTAATTGCAAGTCCGCAATTTCAGCAATCCAAAAAGCTATTTTAAATACAATCCCTAAAGGGAGGGTTAAGAAAATTAAAAGTAGGAGAGCACAATAACGTAAACTGAACTTCAAGCATCCGGTAAAAAAAAAAATTAAAAGAAATAAATCAGAAACAACATAACTATGGTCCAGCTAGCTCAGCATCATATATGGATTTACATGAATTAAAGAAAGCAGAAGAAGAGTTCTTAAATAATTTAAAAATGCAAATCAGATGTCTTGTATCCATATTTCAAGCATTTGCTAGCTTTAGGACTAACTGACGCTTTGTTTTTTTATATCACCAGGGCCGCTAACAGGCATACGGGCCGCCGATGGTAAACGTCACCAAAGCCTATGGACGCCTGCAACGCCAAGGGAATCAAACACGCGTTGCCAACCCTTTACAAACCTGTTCACTACCTTTTTGAAGAACTTCATACTGTAGTCCCTAGGGAATACCTCGGCAGGGAGTTCAGTCCACAATTGAAATCGTTCGCGGGAGGAAATTCTTCAAAAACCGCTCAGTACGTAACCAATTATGTGCCCAAGTGTAAGGATGAATGACCAGTCGACGACGAATTGTGCATTGATATAAAGTAACCGTTGGCATAATTTCAAACAAATGTTTTTAAATGAACAAACATTATTATTATTATAATGTAAACTGGAAATAAAAAAAATGTAAACTTATATAGTTTTTTAATTTCTTATTTATAACTTACTTAATTTATTCACGAAACTAAATAAAGTTAAAAAAAACTGCACTTAATTTTTTAAGTCAAACCAAGTTTTCATACCGTTCATTTCTATTCTGCGTCGCTGGCGGGGTCAACACCGAGTTCACCGTCACTGCGGCCGCGCGTAATATTTTGCGACCGGCCGGGATGGCGATAAATGCCTACTTTTGCAAGAATACAGGGCCTTAAGCCTATACCTAAAAATATAAGTACTCCTGACCAAGTCAACCTCATCTGCTTGTCGATACACCTGTTGATTGACAATCGAGGTTGTGATGCAGGGTCCCTTCTCGAAGTTGAGAGTACAACGTCAACCGACAGTCGCTTCGGCAAAGTTACCAACGATGCAATGCTAAATGATAAACAATTAAAGTTAATTATTTAGTAAAAAACCTAATCAATTACCTCATAGTAGCAGAAGGTTTTTTTGTTCCAGTTTGTTTGCGTTTCTTGCTTTTTGATGCTGATTCAGTTGTAGCACTTGTAGAGCAGTGATGCTGTTCAAATTCTGAGTCGGACCTGAAACATTTCATTAAAATATTAACACAAGAAGACTGTCAGATAAATTCCTCTAAAACAAGTGGCAATACGTTGTAGCGTATTGTAGAATACGATAATCAATGTATGGGATTGACATGGGTTGACGATTGTAAATGTCAATCCCGTATACTATTCTGCAATACGCTCAACGAATTGCCGCTTGTGTAAGAAAGGAAGTTATCTAAAGCTCCGTCCCCTACGACAGCGATTTGAATCGATGTTAAAAATCAACGTCTATACGTAAATCGTTTGCTTTACGTACATACGCTGATTTTAACTACACTGAGAAGTTGCTTCCGATTCAAGTCGCTGACGTGCGGACCGAGCTCAATGGGATGGTTATCTAAAATAGGCACACACATAAACAAAAACAAAGAAACAAATCGAAGAAAAATATAAAGCTTGGTCCCTACGATAGCGATTTGAATCGATAGTTATTCGTAGGCGATGTTCAAAATCAACGTCTATACGTAAATCGCTGGTTTACGTACATACGCTGATTTTAACTTCACCGAGAAGTTGCTGACGATTCAAGTCGCTGTCGTGCGGGCCGAGCTCGTTGGATGCAAAATCGAAGACAAAAGTAATTAATAAATTTGTTTATAAACTTACATTTTAGACGAAAGTCTCGAAGACTGTTTTCCCACTAGGTAAGTACTGTTACAAGTATAACAGCGCTGATTACTTCTGGGTGATGTATAAAACGTTACCAAAAACCAAGTAAATTATATACCGTATTACGAATATTATGTGGTTATATTAAAAATGACAATACAGCATTAGCAAAATAACGATAAAATGACATTTCTTTTTGTAAGTATTATATTAATACTAATTCATTTACACGTGTCCTAAATCAGCATAATCGAGCGCGTGCAATTTTGTTAATGCATCAAAAATACTTAGGGCTGACACACTAGTAACACGTAATTTGCAAACAATGATAATTACTTAAAGTACACTAAAAGCGTGGCGGTAGTGAACGCGGTCGCTACGCAGGAGGCACGGGTTCGATCCCCGCTTAGTGCAAAAATTTGTATTTGTTATAATGATATTTGCATTGGTTGTGGTTGCCGTACTAGCATCTTTGGCAATCGTTACGAGTAGTTGGAGTCTTAAAAATTCCAATCAGTCTATCTACAGAACTTCTATATCGTCAATTGGTTGTGGAGGTAGGATAGGAGGGCAGACCCTTCGCGGAAAATATCAAAGTTCGACCGCGTCTTAGACTAGAAAGTCGACCCCAACCGAGTTGGGAAAAGGTTCAGAGCATGAATTGATAATAATTACTTTAAATACCATAATGCGATTGCATGTCAACCCTATCTAAAATTGACGAATTGTTGATTGTGAAAAATTAGGTGTACTTATTCATTTACACAGAATAAGCACTAAGTTTCCACCGGATACGAATTTGATATTATATTAGATTTATCAAATTCGTATCCGGTGGTAATTTCATTTTTTTCTTAAAGAAATAAGAATTGCCGAAGTGAATTAACGTATTATTTGAGTTAAAATACTCTATTTAATTTGAACTTAAAACATATACAGGTAATTTTATATTTTACTCTAAAATATTTTTTTATATTTCTTTATTATGGATACATACATCATAATGATTTTTTTCTATATTTTAGGAGTGTTATTCCGAAGGAAGTGCCAATGATTTTTAAAAAATCAAACGCTAGTAATTAATAGATTTTGGATATGAATTATCTTCGGACATCTAAAGTTAAAGGTAATTTTATGTTATTATTTTAATTTTAGAGTTAATTCGTATTTAATTTTTTTTATATAATAAATAATTATTATGTTTAGTGCTGAGTGAAATGTTTTTCTTTTTCTATATTTTAGGTGTAAGCTAAGCTACGAAGGAAGTTTTTACGAAGGATATTTTTAAATATCAAACGCTAGTAATTAATAGACCTTTGGATTTGGATTATCTGCAGACATCTAAAGTTAAAGGTAATTTTATGTTATTATTTTAATTCTAGAGTTAATTCGTATTTAATTTTTTATGTAATAAATAATTATTATGTTTAGTGCTGAGTGAAATGTTTTTCTTTTTCTATATTTTAGGTGTAAGCTAAGCTACGAAGGAAGTTTTTACGAAGGATATTTTTAAATATCAAACGCTAGTAATTAATAGACCTTTGGATTTGGATTATCTGCAGACATCTAAAGTTAAAGGTAATTTTATATTATTATTTTAATTCTAGAGTTAATTAATATTTTATTTTTATTATGTAATAAATTATTATGTTTAATGCTGAGTAAAATGTTGGGAATGTTTATTTAATATTATAATTTTTTTTTTTTTTTTTTAGGATCAGCGTCAAATCAAACCCAAATACATGAGATCTGATACAAAGGACACTTATTGAAGATATCACCAAACGTTTGGGTAGGTAATTTGCATTCTACTATATTTTAAAAATGATTTAGTATAACCTCTTGGCGCCCCAGGGCCTTTTCATAACCCATATTTGAAGTAGTACTTACAACCCATTACATTTTAAGACTAATTTTGACTAACGACCCAAAGGCCTTTTAAAAGGTCATATTCTAAAAACCGATCTGGTTGATTCAAAAGAAAAAATTGAAATCAAATGTATTTTATTTTCAGATACTGTTGCTAAGAGAATACTAACAACGGGATTGGGACGAACTTCATTGAATAAAAATAACTCGTGACTTCATCATTACTCTATAGTGAAGAATTTTTTAGAAATCTTATATCTATAAAAATTGTGCATGTATTGTATAGTGAGTATTAATAATCTATTTTATATTAAATTTAGCACCTTTGTGAATCATCCTTCATTATATCTCACAAAAATATATTAATAATGCATCACTGTTCTGTTTGTAAAATTGATATCGCTAATCGTCTGTGGTGGGGTCATTTACGTAGCAATGTTCATAAAAATAATATTGCGATCCCTATTTTAGACTCTGTAGAAATGATTAAGTCATCATTTAAGGGTCGAATCATAAGTTATAGGATTATTGCAGACAGCGAACAAATAAATAATTTCCCTGAGTTATTTCTTAAAAACATAAGTGATCAAGTAAAAAAATTAATAAATTATAATTTAAAAAAACATACCGCTGTGAAAGTTAACTTTGAACTTTTTTGTTATTTTCTTATGTATAAAAATGATCAACAAGAAGTTAAATCATTTGCTACGAAAAACTATGTCATACTTTCTAATTATAATTTTAATGTAATATATAACTCAGCAGTTGAGTTACTGTTGAAAAAAATTGCAGAGTTTCAGGAAAGGGACAGCGGTTGGACATTTTTAAGTAATTTGCATTTAGAATTGAATATCAATAAATATCAACCTTTGGGCGGTTCCCAATTTATAAATTTGCCTCGATTTATACAGAACAAAAAAGCTTGTTTGAATATTCGAAATACAGACAATTATTGTTTTTTGTGGTGTATAATCGCAGCTTTATACCCTACAAATAGACATCCTGATAGAGTTTCATCTTATCCACACTTCCAAGACATCTTAAACGTTGATGATTTAGCATTTCCAATCACTTTTTCGGATATAGCTGTCTTTGAAAAAAATAATCCTCTTCTAAATATTTTCGTGTACGGTTTAAAAAATAATAGAACAATCACCGGGCCTCTATATACATCATCAAATAAAAAAAATAAGAGCATTCATATGTTGTATTTAGAAGATAACAGGGGAGCGCATTATTGTCTTATCAAAGATTTACCTCGTCTATTGTAGTTCGAGAACAGATAACTAAACATCATAGTAGATTATACTTCTGCGAATCATGCTTATTATTTTTTCCAACTCTTAATCAAATTGACACACATCTCTGTGGGAAGGTTGTCACAGTTTTACCAGAACAAGGTTCATTTTTAGAATTTAAAAATTACAATAGAAAGCAAAATATTCCTTTCGTAATTTATGCAGACTTTGAAACATTACTTGTACCTATCTCCGGTGAGAAATCGGATACAATTAATACAACATATACTCAACGACACGTGCCTGCTGCGTTCGCTTTTAATATAGTGTCAGCATTTGATAATGAGGTCAATGGCTTTAGAAGCTATCGTGGTAAGGATTGTACATCAAAATTTGTATACTATTTGACTGAGGCCGTAAAATCAATATATAAAATTCTGTCCAAAAATCAGCCTATGATTTTAACTGAAAAAGATGCATATGATTTTAGAAACGCTGTTAAATGTCATATATGTGAAAAGTTACTATGGCGCGACAGAGTTAGAGATCACTGTCATATTTCAGGTCGATATCGAGGTGCAGCTCATTCATATTGTAATTTACAATATAAGATACCTAAATTCGTACCAGTATTTTTCCATAATTTATCTGGTTATGATGCTCATTTATTTATAAGACAGCTTAGTGAAATACAAGGCCCAATTAAAATAATTCCTAAAACAAAGGAAAAATATATTACATTTAGTAAGTTTATTCCTATTAGCGTTAGTGAGTATATACAAATTAGATTTTTAGATTCCTTTAATTTTTTAGGTACTAGTTTAGAGAAACTAGCTAAAACAATGCAGATGGAGGATTTTATTAATCTCCGTTCGCATTTTGGTAATGAAAAACAATATAATTTACTGACACGAAAAGGTGTTTATCCCTATGAGTATATGATAAATTGGGAACGTTATGAACAAAAATCATTACCGTTTAAACGCTATTTTTATAATTCTTTAACCGACGAACACATTAGCGATGAAGATTATAATCATGCTAAGGCTGTTTGGAGTGAGTTCAAAATAAATAACCTCGGAGAGTATACGGATCTCTATTTAAAAACAGATGTCCTTTTATTGACCGACATATTTCAAAAATTTAGAAAAACATGTAAATTGCATTACAAACTCGATCCCTCCTTCTATATAACCGCCCCAAGTTTATCTTTCGATGCAATGTTGTTGAAAACAGGTGTGCGTTTAGAGCTTGTATCAGACCTGGCTATTATCAGGATGATTCAAAATGGTATACGCGGTGGTTTATGTATGTGTTCCCATCGTTATGCAGAGGCTAATCATAAATATTTGCCTGGGTATAAAGCAACAGAGCCTTCATGTTTCATAACATATCTAGATTGTAATAACCTATATGGTTTTAGCATGTGTCAGTATTTACCGTTTTCTAGTTTTAGATTTCTCAATGAAAATGAAATAGCTAATTTACGTGTTGAAAACATTAAAGATAACTCTGACTGGGGCTTTATATTAGAAGTAGATCTTTTTTATCCCGATTATTTGCACAATCATCACAACGATTTGCCTTTTTGTCCAGAGAAATGTATACCTCCGGGAGGGAAATCAAAAAAATTAATTGCAAATTTATATAATAAATATAATTATGTCATACATTACATTCACTTAAAAAAATGTATTGAACATGGTTTAATATTGCGCAAAGTTCATCGAGTAATTACTTTCAGACAGGCCCCGTATTTAAAACAATACATAGAATTAAATACTCAATTGAGGCAAAAGGCTGCAAGTTCTTTTGAACAAGATTTTTTTAAGTTATTAAATAATAGTGTTTTTGGTAAAACTTTAGAAAACACAGAAAATAGAGTGTGTGTACATTTGGTGAATCAATGGTGTGATAATAATAATCAAACGAAAAAATCAATATCCGCTGAGAGACTTATCGCCAGCCCATACTTTCATAGCGCATCTATACTAACTAACAATTTAGTTGCGATTCAGATGAAACCCGACCAGATTATTTTAGACAAACCTATTTACATTGGGTTCACGGTACTAGAACTTTCCAAATCACACATGTATGATTTTCATTACAATATTGTTAAACCCTTTTATAATAAACGAGTGCAACTATGCTATACAGATACCGATTCTTTGGTCTATAAAATATATACACATGATTTTTATAATGACTTAAAATTTCATTTTTTACAATATTTTGATACTAGTAACTATGATGAGCAAAATAAGTTTAATATTCCTTTAATTAACAAAAAAGTTCCCGGCCTATTCAAAGACGAAATGGGAGGTAAATATATTACCCATTTTGTAGGTTTAAGGTCTAAACTATATACTATAAAAACCTCTGATAAAATCATTAAAAAAGCAAAGGGTGCAAAATCGTGCGTAGTGAAAGATTTAAGCTTCTCGGATTATGAAAATACGTTATTTACTAATGACGTTATCCGTAAGAAAAACATTATGTTTAAATCACTAAAGCATGAAATATTTACCCAAAGTGTTAATAAAATTGTGTTATCTAGTAATGATGACAAGCGAGCGATATCTGTAGACAAAGTAGGTACACAGGCCTGGGGTCATTCGTCATTTCTTAAGAATATTTAACGAAAATGTTTGTTCGCTGTCTTTTCTTTTGTCTGTAGATTTCATAAATACAACGAAATATTATAGGTACTTATGTAGTAAAAGTAAAAAAAATAAAAATATAATGTACTTCCTGTTATTTCAATATTTCGTTCTAGACATGACTCTAGGTTCTAAGATGTTGTAAGCGCTATGCAATGGTAACCGCTTTCTACCAGAGAACTCGTATAAATATGTTTATCGTTTAACTAAATGAATTTCACCGATGACGTAATATTACTACCTAATTAAATACCTCTATGATATTGTAATAAATAAGTAATTTGAAACATTAGTAAGTATTGCGTCATGGAGACGATATTATTTGCTAACAAAGCACATTTTTGTGTGCCTTGTGTGTTCTAACTCAACTTTTTTTTTTTTTTTACCTTTATTTATGACATAATATATGTATTATAATATAACTGCTAATAATGATTAAATGACTTACATCTACATAGATTTATAAGACGATTTGTATTATTAAATTAATATAATAAAAATTAAAATGTGAAAAAGAAAATATTCAGTGTTTTTAATTATTCCCTAATATTAAGAACAAACAATTAACTTACCACTCGTGTGGTAAGTAATCTATAGTAATATTAGACAGCTGAAGAGTTTGTTTGTTTTGGTTTGTTGAACGCACTAATCTCAGGAACTACAAAATCAATTTAGCCTCTGTGGCGCAGTGGTAGTAAACTCGACTGCTGCATAAGAGGTCGTGGGTTCGATTCCTACTTTGGATAAATATTTGTGTGATAAGCTTGACTTATGAATAAGCTTGAATTATGAAAGTAGAGGAAGCGAAAGAGGTATGCCAAGATCGTAGCAGGTGGAAACAGGTTGTCTCTGCCTACCCTACTGGGAAAGAGGTGTGACTTTATGTATGTATGTAGGTATGTAAGCTTGACTATTTTTATTTAAGAAAGAGCGTTATTAATCTATAATATTGCATTGATACATAAGTAGGTATGTTTATGAGTTGTATAAACTCCATAACACATGCTAATATTAATCTATTGAATAGATTTGTTGATGATGTTTGTTCTGTCTGTAAATACGCTAGATAAGATGACGCTGATGTATGAACAACATGCTTCCTTAGAAAGTAAGATAATAGTTAATGCAGTTACATCAAGTACCGTTAGAGACCGCTTTTACAAATAGGTATCAATTTTATTTTCCTTCACGATCACGATTCGTCATCATAATTTCAAGTTTCGACATGTTTTGGTTATAATAGAGTCAAGTCAGTACAAGTTCAGAAAATAATAATAAGGTTGAGTTCATTGACTTTGCTTGCAATTTAAAATAGGTATTTATAACGTGCATAGTATTATTTTTAAAACTTCATTTATGAAAGAGTACTTGACTCGTACGTAGTCTCTTGCGTGTCGTGTAGGTTACCTAAGTATAAAAGAAAAAGTAGTAAAAGTAAACAATTTCACAACTATGACATCTATTACGGTAAGTTAATTAATATTTTATAATCTATTAAGTACACACACTACATACCCTACCGAATTTTTGTTTATTACAGTGATCAAATTATTGTTTTGCTTGTTTCAGATTCCTGATTCAGAATCTCAGATTCCTGCACCAGAAGTTGATTTCGGCATGTATTCCCAGGATCCGCTCGAAGACTATCATGAGATGCTCCGCTGCGCACAGGAGCATCCTAGTGAACCTCCTAGAAAACAACGTCGACGAGAGAAAAAAAACCTCAAGCATCAGAGACAATCCTATGTCATGACCCAGCGAAAACAACGAGGAACACGCTTGATCAAAATTACTGTAATAGACATGTGCACCCAAACGAGTGATAATAGTGATAATAGTGATAGTGATAACATAGTTTTAGATGTTCAGTATGTGGTCAAAGATGCAGTTGACCATATTATGGACGAGACTGAAGGACTAATAAAGAAAATTTCTAAGAATTTAGTAGAAAGTGATTTTTATTAGTATTTTTTTGTTTAATCACATTAAATATAATTTTAATTATAATTTTAATTTTAGTTTATTTTAAATTTAGTTTAATTTTAATTCGGTTATTGTTATTTTACATTGAATAAGTATCTATTAAATTTTTTTATAATCTTAAAAAAATCACATTTTTAATTTTTCATTTGCAGTCTGTCCCAGTAGTCTTATAAGATAGTTTTAATTACCATTGTAAATATTGAATCTAATCAATTATATTTATTATAATTAATAAATATCTATTTACGGTATTTATTTATTATACGTAGTTGATATTATGGTCTCTTTTATTTCAATTTTTATTATTGTATGAGATAGGGTGTAAAAAATAAAAAAATAAAATAAAACTATTTTTTAAACTGAGATTTTTTATTTATTTGAAACCTTAAACCTAAATCACATTTTCATCCTCTAAATAACTTTTTATACATAATACATTTTTAAGTGCACATTGTTTTGAATGTTTAAAACAATTAAAATTAATTTCACTGTCTGAATATTTTGTATGTAACACAGAAATATTTGGGCATTGGTCTTGATCAAGCTCCGATACTACACAATTCTTGCAAAGGTCCTTAATCCACTTAACTTTCTCTAAACCTTTTACGATATTTTTTTTATTTTCTAGATAAGGAATAATTATACGATGGAACTCTCTATAATCGATGTAGCCCTCGTTCCAGTAAATCCCTCTGTTTCTCTCTAACCACGTAACTTGTTTTTTTTCATTCGTAGTTAAGTATTTAAATAAGTATGGGGGCTTTATTAAGAACGTTTGGGTATAAACACGAGTGGCTAGAGCTAATTCCTTGATTATAAAGTTATTATAAGCGTCTTTAAACCCCTGGACATCTACTATAATTGTATTCGGGTTCATGATAATTTTCTCACAGTGCTGCTTAATGGTTTATACTCAATTATACAGTCGTTCAATATAAGACAATATGCCGAAGTTTGATCTGGGATATCGATATCACTTTCAATTTCCACTCTTACGTCCACAACAGGACCTGATTTAAGATTATCTGGCTGTCTAGAACAGTCTATGACGAATAACGGAGCAACGTTTTTAAATTGTTCCTCACTTAATAAAGGCTCAGCGCGACGTCCATAATAAGACTGTTGAAATTTAGTAAATTGTTCATATATTAAAGCAATTCGATTATTCGAGAAACTTGTATTTATATTTTCATATGGGAAGTAGGTGGAGTTAAGGTATACCTTAACATTACGAATCTCACAATGATCAAATCGAGACATATCAAATGTAGCATTATTTTTTCTATTTGTCTGTAAACCAATAATGACAAATCTTGGTTTCTCTATTTGCGAAGATGTTTTTATTGACCAAGTATGTTTGGTGGTTTGAGGCAACATTGGATATTCATACAAATCCCAATTCCTGAATATCATCTGATGTGGTCGATCTTTTTCTAACAATTTTAGAATGTTTATTTTTTCTCTATCAGATACTTTAACATGCGGTACACACCATATTATTTTGTTTATGATAATATCTTCTACAATTTCACCAGGGTTAAGTTTTAGTGCGTTCAGATTGGTATTACTTCGTAATAAGATTAGTTCATGTTTACTGTTTATTACTACTTTCTTAAAATCTTCTGCGAAACCAAGAATGTTGCGAAGTGGTATAGAAGCAGAAAAGCTACCTCCATTAGAACTTCTTATTCCCGCGATATTCCAACCCCAAGCATTAGATGTTTTAGCTTCGCTCTCATTCATTGATATAAATGATTTCATCGTGCTAGTTATACCAGCATTTTTTATTTTATCGATCTCCACTCCATTTATCTCATACCTTATATCTTGAAACAAGTACAGTAAACTATTGTTTGTGAAATGAACGTTATTGACTCTCTCTTTCGAATTTTCAGCCTTCTTTACAATAACAGTTCCTTCCAAAAACAAAGTGCTTTCTGATGGTAATATATACAAGTCTTGCTGATTAATGGGTATCCTGATTTCATCGCTTCTATTAAAACTTGTTACATACGGCTTGTAAGAGTGAATTTCAATTCCTTCCACAGAGTTGTCGTAGGCTGGAGCGGATAAAACATCTAGGATATTCATTTTAACAAACCAATCGCCTTAAGAAATGCTTTATTGTTTTTATTCAACTTTATTCTCCTTTTAGGTCGAGTTCTTACTTGATTGAGAGTTCGAGTAGGACTGCTATTTTGAATTGGAAGAAACATATTATATTTATTATAGTCAATCATTTTTTCTTTTGAGGTGTAGATACAATTGTACTTCTTCACCTCGCAAATTTATTAAGTTATTATTTATATCCAAAAGTCTGATCTGTATGCAGCTGATGTTGGTTTGGTTGATTGGAAAGTAAATTGCGTTTTTTGGTATTTCTATAATTCTGTATCCAGGTGGGACATTAAGTGCGAATTCATGTAGAATGTGACTGGATTGTCCGTTTATATAGGAACCGCTAATTATATCACATTCAACTCTTATCACGGTTGTAGGCAAAATGTTGACTGGAAACTCTGATACATGATATTTATTGGCTTCCAAGACTTGTCTTTTAAACCCCAACAAACCTCCGAACGTACAATCTTTAGTAAAATCTATAGTTGATGTGCAAAATAACATAGTTTTTAAGGTGTTGTTATTGCAATGGAGCTTTATGGATGCATCCTTTACTTCAGATTTTAAATAATCACTAATATCTTGCAACTCATAAGTACCTTCGGGTATTTCAATAACATTATTTGAACCATAGTATAACTTATTATTTGTTTCATCAATATTTGGAATAGAATTATATGTAGATAAATGTAATAATGCACATTCATACTCTCCGATTAATTGTAACGTATTTGGATAGAAGGTAGTTAATACCGACGAGTTTCCAGTTATAGACAAGGTGAGTGTCATCTTGCAAATGACTAAAAATAAAGAACAGTATAAAATTTATAGTATTTATTCCAAAAAGATTGTAGATATTCTAAACACAAATGTCCACAAATTACTGTGTCAAATTTTTGATATCTTGTGTAGTTATAATTAATATTGCAGTTCTTAAAATATCGTATCAATTCGATTGGTGGTCTTAAATCACCAAAACTATCAAAATATTCACAATAATTATTTACCTTAACATAAGCTACCCAATGCGTTCCATCGTTTTCTGAATTATCTAAGTTAACTATACCACATTCAATTCGTTTAGGGATTTTTGGTAACTGATCCTTCATGTAAACTCCTCGAAAATAAGGAATACCATATGCATAATTTTGAATATCGATATTAGTTAAGGCACGATTAGGTAGCTTATTACTTAGTTTTTTGACGATTTTATAAACAATCCTTTGCCCTTTTTGTGTGGTTTAATGTATAAACCGTTACCTAATGCTATAGCTTCCATAGTCTTATTATGACGTTCAGATTCCTGTAATTTTTTTTTACCTTCTTTATAATCATTCACTGTTTTTGCAATACCCGCTGCGCCACCAGCCAAAGCTCCTAAAGCTGATAAACCGGCAAAAATCGGGATTAAAGGCAGAATGCCTCCTGTTTTTGGTAAAGGTATGACTCGTGGTACTCGAAGTTTTGGAACGCATGGAACAATTTTTTTAGCAGCTATATAAGCTGCATGTATTAAAGATTTATCATCTTTGGATACGCGTTTCTTGATTTTTCTTTTAATTTTTGTAACCAAATTATGAAATGTCTTAACACCAGCACCAGATTTGAGTTTCGTTTTCATAATTTTACTCACTAGCCACGAACTAAGCTTTTCTCCTTTACTAGCATCTTTTGCTTTCATTCTTTGTTTAGCCATATTTAAAAGTTGTAAATCGGCTTTGTGACGATTAGACAAGTCTGTATAGTTTTCGTATGCAATGTCGTGATACATACAAGCTTCGTCTAGCTTATTTACACCTTTATCACCACGCAGTAAACGTTTTGAAAGTTTTGTTCCAGGTCCGCAATAATTATAGCCGGTTTAAGTGCAGTTCAAATGGCAAATGATTAATAACACTATTGAGAAGTCCACCACCTTGCATGGCTCATAGTATAATGAACAAAATATTCTAATTAATAACTGTTATGTATATAATTTATTCCACTATTGCTGTCTTATCAATCCAACTATTCTCTTTATTACTTAAGCCCAACCATTTTACGAACAGTTTATTGCCTTTCCTTCGTAAAACTTTTTCTATCAAATAGACACCTGGACAAGATGATTTTTGAAGTTCGTGTTTGTAAAAGGTTCCTGATATAACTTGTTTGTGTTGATCTTCGATGTGATATGTTTCTGGTACAGTGTTATTGATACTTTTTATAGTAAATAGTTCCGTTGACAAATTAGGTGTATAACCTTTCTCAAATAGTTGTTTGTATTTACTAATTCTAACTCTATCACCAATCATAAACTTGGGCTTATGTTTATAGGATACCGTTTTTATTGAGTTCTTAATATTATTTTTAACATCTGCTTCATTCAATTTATTGACATCAACGGGTGCTAATTTAATAGTGCTATGTTTTGTGTTGTTATATGTCTTTACAACATACTCCAAACCAAAATCTAACCATTTATAGTGCCCGCTGAGGCTAAAGTACTTATACAATTTATTTTTAATAGTTCTGATAACACGTTCTACGATTGAAGCCTTTTTCGTTGAAAAAGTTGAGTAGTGATTAATGTTATAGTTCTTTATAAGCTTTTGAAATGCTGAATTATAGAACTCAGTAACCAAATCAGTTTGGAGATGAGCTGGTATCCGATGGTTAGTCGATATCAATTTCTCGAATGCATTAGAAACATCATGCTTATTTTTAGTTTTTAATGGTTCTGTCCAAACGTACTTTGAGAAGCAATCAATAACTATTAAAATATAGTTATAACCTTTATTAAATCTTTTCAAGTTTTGCATGTTGATTAAATCAGCTTGCCACAAATCATCAATACCTTTTAAAATTACAGATCGACGAGGATAATTTTTTCGTGCAGCTTTATGTATTTCGTTAACAACTTGTTGTTTTGTCATTTTGAGGAACTTTCAAGCTTATACTTTTGATCTAATACAAATTTAACTGCGTTTTCAACTATCTCATCAACTGCTTTTCTACTATAAAATTTGCTTTCCAAGTGAACCACTGCCTCAGATACTATTGTTTTTAAAGCTTGCTCCAGCTGTTTCTGAACATCGTTTACGAAAGTATTTTGCAATTTTTGTAAGTCGGTTATTAGTTTAGTTCTCAATTCATCTACATATGCTTTGTTTACTGCATCATCTGCATCTTGAGGAGATTTGACCCCTGTTAGCTTCGATGTCTTCAAATCGTAATCACCATTTTCAGATTTTAGCAATGCATTATCATAAAATTCAAGCAATTCTGATATACGTAATCGCTTATGAATATAATGACCAAATTTATCCACATTCATGTTTAAGATGTATTGTGCTGAACGGTGTACAATAAAATGATACACTTTTCTTATTAGTAAATCTATTTAATGATTTTGCTTTCACGTAGTTCTTCAACAATAGATATTATTTCATTATCTAGTCCTGTATTGCCAGCATCTCGAGAAGCAATTAATAACTTTAATCTATCAACCAATTCATTGGGATCATCCCAATATACAAAATCGGTGTTTTTTTTCCACATTTTTGTTAAAGGTAATCCTTTTCCTACTTTTGGTTCACAGCTTGGACTTTTACTTTGTTGATCGAAAAGAGGTTTAATAACTTGCATATATTTTTGTCCTTTATTACTTTTAATTGGTTTTCTTGAATCAAAATCTCGACGATGTGTATTTGTTACAAGTAACATCGACTTATAATTTTGCATGTCATAGTCTGTAACAAAGCTCAGATCAACGTCTTTTTTTAAGAGCAACTGTCGCAAGCCAGGTGTGCATTTGTATTTGTGTCCGGCTACAGTAATAACGTCATCACCAATCGTTATACTAGAGGAACCTAACATTAACTTTCCACGTTCATTTCTTACACCAAATGGCACATCCGCTAATATTTCTGAAGATAATGACCAAGAGGATACATCATGATCTGGATTAGTATCGACTAATGACTCAAATGAAGAGTCACTATCGGCTTCTGATTCATCATTGGTATCATTTGTTTCTTCCATATGTTGATCTTTCTGTAAGTCGTGGTTGGAAATTTGATCATGAAATTCTCTTTTTTCTTCATTTTTTGTTAGAGCTAGTTGGTTATTGGTGTTGGCTATTAAATTAAGAGATTCTGTAACAGGGTTAAAAACTGTATCAAGCACTTGTCTGTTATTATCTTCAAAATCCTTCATGTTACGTATTTTTTTCCTTACAACTTGTGTTGCATCTACAATTTGCTTTTTCAATGATTTTTCCATGATGTAAAATAGATGGTAATCCAATAAGAGTCGATTAAAGAATAACAAGAAACTGAAAGCAGTCTATTTAAATATTCAAATTTTATCTAATTCTACAAAAGTGTCAAACTTTTTTCTATAGCACCCGTTGTTCTTAGGACAGTCTTTATTAATCACAACATAGTCATAAGGCTCTTTCCACATTTGAGAACACATGTTACGAAATTCCAACCACGTCATGTCAGTGTTAACATGTTCTTCATAAACATGTTTCAAATTAATTTCGTCTTGCTTAAAAAGCACAATTAAGTTAGCGTTATCCCTTATTAGTTGTTTTGGTATTTTGCTATAAGTTTGATTTAAATAAAAACTGTCAATCAATTTATGTCTTCCCATGGCAAAATAATCACGCATATTACTTTGATTTTCACATGCTACATCGTCAAAAATAATCACTGAATTAGGTTTTGCATCTGAAACTTTCATAACGTCATCATTTGCCTGAAATTTCTGAAAACTGACTCCTGGTACTCCTCGTAAAACCTTTTCTAAAAAAATGTACTTTGGTTGAAATAGAGTTTTAGAATATACATAAACATTTTGAAATGTCAATCCATTTTCGTGCAAAAGGAGACCAATTAACAAATTGGTTTTTCCACAATTTGATGGTCCGCAAATGATGCAACGTACTGTATTCGGCAATAATTCTCCATGGCGTAACTTAATTTTTGGTAAATCATTACAGATTATACTAATCTGTAACGATTGTGCTTGTTTAATGAATTTCATGTTTGATGCAATGCTGACGGACTGGTTATGAACAGATGTAATTATGACATTATGTATTTATAACCGTAAATAGCTATACCAACCGATTGTATATTATTGGGTATGCTGTACCACCAATTGGAGCGAGGCGAGCCGTGATCGCCGAGCGAGAGGGTGGTACAGCGTGCCCAATAATATACTACTTCGTAATGTTAAGGTATACCTTAACTCCACCTACTTCCCATATGAAAATATAAATACAAGTTTCTCGAATAATCGAATTGCTTTAATATATGAACAATTTACTAAATTTCAACAGTCTTATTATGGACGTCGCGCTGAGCCTTTATTAAGTGAGGAACAATTTAAAAACGTTGCTCCGTTATTCGTCATAGACTGTTCTAGACAGCCAGATAATCTTAAATCAGGTCCTGTTGTGGACGTAAGAGTGGAAATTGAAAGTGATATCGATATCCCAGATCAAACTTCGGCATATTGTCTTATATTGAACGACTGTATAATTGAGTATAAACCATTAAGCAGCACTGTGAGAAAATTATCATGAACCCGAATACAATTATAGTAGATGTCCAGGGGTTTAAAGACGCTTATAATAACTTTATAATCAAGGAATTAGCTCTAGCCACTCGTGTTTATACCCAAACGTTCTTAATAAAGCCCCCATACTTATTTAAATACTTAACTACGAATGAAAAAAAACAAGTTACGTGGTTAGAGAGAAACAGAGGGATTTACTGGAACGAGGGCTACATCGATTATAGAGAGTTCCATCGTATAATTATTCCTTATCTAGAAAATAAAAAAAATATTGTAAAAGGTTTAGAGAAAGTTAAGTGGATTAAGGACCTTTGCAAGAATTGTGTAGTATCGGAGCTTGATCAAGACCAATGCCCAAATATTTCTGTGTTACATACAAAATATTCAGACAGTGAAATTAATTTTAATTGTTTTAAACATTCAAAACAATGTGCACTTAAAAATGTATTATGTATAAAAAGTTATTTAGAGGATGAAAATGTGATTTAGGTTTAAGGTTTCAAATAAATAAAAAATCTCAGTTTAAAAAATAGTTTTATTTTATTTTTTTATTTTTTACACCCTATCTCATACAATAATAAAAATTGAAATAAAAGAGACCATAATATCAACTACGTATAATAAATAAATACCGTAAATAGATATTTATTAATTATAATAAATATAATTGATTAGATTCAATATTTACAATGGTAATTAAAACTATCTTATAAGACTACTGGGACAGACTGCAAATGAAAAATTAAAAATGTGATTTTTTAAGATTATAAAAAAATTTAATAGATACTTATTCAATGTAAAATAACAATAACCGAATTAAAATTAAACTAAATTTAAAATAAACTAAAATTAAAATTATAATTAAAATTATATTTAATGTGATTAAACAAAAAAATACTAATAAAAATCACTTTCTACTAAATTCTTAGAAATTTTCTTTATTAGTCCTTCAGTCTCGTCCATAATATGGTCAACTGCATCTTTGACCACATACTGAACATCTAAAACTATGTTATCACTATCACTATTATCACTCGTTTGGGTGCACATGTCTATTACAGTAATTTTGATCAAGCGTGTTCCTCGTTGTTTTCGCTGGGTCATGACATAGGATTGTCTCTGATGCTTGAGGTTTTTTTTCTCTCGTCGACGTTGTTTTCTAGGAGGTTCACTAGGATGCTCCTGTGCGCAGCGGAGCATCTCATGATAGTCTTCGAGCGGATCCTGGGAATACATGCCGAAATCAACTTCTGGTGCAGGAATCTGAGATTCTGAATCAGGAATCTGAAACAAGCAAAACAATAATTTGATCACTGTAATAAACAAAAATTCGGTAGGGTATGTAGTGTGTGTACTTAATAGATTATAAAATATTAATTAACTTACCGTAATAGATGTCATAGTTGTGAAATTGTTTACTTTTACTACTTTTTCTTTTATACTTAGGTAACCTACACGACACGCAAGAGACTACGTACGAGTCAAGTACTCTTTCATAAATGAAGTTTTAAAAATAATACTATGCACGTTATAAATACCTATTTTAAATTGCAAGCAAAGTCAATGAACTCAACCTTATTATTATTTTCTGAACTTGTACTGACTTGACTCTATTATAACCAAAACATGTCGAAACTTGAAATTATGATGACGAATCGTGATCGTGAAGGAAAATAAAATTGATACCTATTTGTAAAAGCGGTCTCTAACGGTACTTGATGTAACTGCATTAACTATTATCTTACTTTCTAAGGAAGCATGTTGTTCATACATCAGCGTCATCTTATCTAGCGTATTTACAGACAGAACAAACATCATCAACAAATCTATTCAATAGATTAATATTATCATGTGTTATGGAGTTTATACAACTCATAAACATACCTACTTATGTATCA
This sequence comes from Eilema griseolum, assembly GCA_963662185.1. NCBI lineage: Eukaryota > Metazoa > Arthropoda > Insecta > Lepidoptera > Erebidae > Eilema > Eilema griseolum. The sequence goes on along the minus strand of CAVLEM010000026.1, from coordinate 155,782 downwards.
ATGCAATATTATAGATTAATAACGCTCTTTCTTAAATAAAAATAGTCAAGCTTACATACCTACATACATACATAAAGTCACACCTCTTTCCCAGTAGGGTAGGCAGAGACAACCTGTTTCCACCTGCTACGATCTTGGCATACCTCTTTCGCTTCCTCTACTTTCATAATTCAAGCTTATTCATAAGTCAAGCTTATCACACAAATATTTATCCAAAGTAGGAATCGAACCCACGACCTCTTATGCAGCAGTCGAGTTTACTACCACTGCGCCACAGAGGCTAAATTGATTTTGTAGTTCCTGAGATTAGTGCGTTCAACAAACCAAAACAAACAAACTCTTCAGCTGTCTAATATTACTATAGATTAATTACCACACGAGTGGTAAGTTAATTGTTTGTTCTTAATATTAGGGAATAATTAAAAACACTGAATATTTTCTTTTTCACATTTTAATTTTTATTATATTAATTTAATAATACAAATCGTCTTATAAATCTATGTAGATGTAAGTCATTTAATCATTATTAGCAGTTATATTATAATACATATATTATGTCATAAATAAAGGTAAAAAAAAAAAAAAAGTTGAGTTAGAACACACAAGGCACACAAAAATGTGCTTTGTTAGCAAATAATATCGTCTCCATGACGCAATACTTACTAATGTTTCAAATTACTTATTTATTACAATATCATAGAGGTATTTAATTAGGTAGTAATATTACGTCATCGGTGAAATTCATTTAGTTAAACGATAAACATATTTATACGAGTTCTCTGGTAGAAAGCGGTTACCATTGCATAGCGCTTACAACATCTTAGAACCTAGAGTCATGTCTAGAACGAAATATTGAAATAACAGGAAGTACATTATATTTTTTTTTTTTTTACTTTTACTACATAAGTACCTATAATATTTCGTTGTATTTATGAAATCTACAGACAAAAGAAAAGACAGCGAACAAACATTTTCGTTAAATATTCTTAAGAAATGACGAATGACCCCAGGCCTGTGTACCTACTTTGTCTACAGATATCGCTCGCTTGTCATCATTACTAGATAACACAATTTTATTAACACTTTGGGTAAATATTTCATGCTTTAGTGATTTAAACATAATGTTTTTCTTACGGATAACGTCATTAGTAAATAACGTATTTTCATAATCCGAGAAGCTTAAATCTTTCACTACGCACGATTTTGCACCCTTTGCTTTTTTAATGATTTTATCAGAGGTTTTTATAGTATATAGTTTAGACCTTAAACCTACAAAATGGGTAATATATTTACCTCCCATTTCGTCTTTGAATAGGCCGGGAACTTTTTTGTTAATTAAAGGAATATTAAACTTATTTTGCTCATCATAGTTACTAGTATCAAAATATTGTAAAAAATGAAATTTTAAGTCATTATAAAAATCATGTGTATATATTTTATAGACCAAAGAATCGGTATCTGTATAGCATAGTTGCACTCGTTTATTATAAAAGGGTTTAACAATATTGTAATGAAAATCATACATGTGTGATTTGGAAAGTTCTAGTACCGTGAACCCAATGTAAATAGGTTTGTCTAAAATAATCTGGTCGGGTTTCATCTGAATCGCAACTAAATTGTTAGTTAGTATAGATGCGCTATGAAAGTATGGGCTGGCGATAAGTCTCTCAGCGGATATTGATTTTTTCGTTTGATTATTATTATCACACCATTGATTCACCAAATGTACACACACTCTATTTTCTGTGTTTTCTAAAGTTTTACCAAAAACACTATTATTTAATAACTTAAAAAAATCTTGTTCAAAAGAACTTGCAGCCTTTTGCCTCAATTGAGTATTTAATTCTATGTATTGTTTTAAATACGGGGCCTGTCTGAAAGTAATTACTCGATGAACTTTGCGCAATATTAAACCATGTTCAATACATTTTTTTAAGTGAATGTAATGTATGACATAATTATATTTATTATATAAATTTGCAATTAATTTTTTTGATTTCCCTCCCGGAGGTATACATTTCTCTGGACAAAAAGGCAAATCGTTGTGATGATTGTGCAAATAATCGGGATAAAAAAGATCTACTTCTAATATAAAGCCCCAGTCAGAGTTATCTTTAATGTTTTCAACACGTAAATTAGCTATTTCATTTTCATTGAGAAATCTAAAACTAGAAAACGGTAAATACTGACACATGCTAAAACCATATAGGTTATTACAATCTAGATATGTTATGAAACATGAAGGCTCTGTTGCTTTATACCCAGGCAAATATTTATGATTAGCCTCTGCATAACGATGGGAACACATACATAAACCACCGCGTATACCATTTTGAATCATCCTGATAATAGCCAGGTCTGATACAAGCTCTAAACGCACACCTGTTTTCAACAACATTGCATCGAAAGATAAACTTGGGGCGGTTATATAGAAGGAGGGATCGAGTTTGTAATGCAATTTACATGTTTTTCTAAATTTTTGAAATATGTCGGTCAATAAAAGGACATCTGTTTTTAAATAGAGATCCGTATACTCTCCGAGGTTATTTATTTTGAACTCACTCCAAACAGCCTTAGCATGATTATAATCTTCATCGCTAATGTGTTCGTCGGTTAAAGAATTATAAAAATAGCGTTTAAACGGTAATGATTTTTGTTCATAACGTTCCCAATTTATCATATACTCATAGGGATAAACACCTTTTCGTGTCAGTAAATTATATTGTTTTTCATTACCAAAATGCGAACGGAGATTAATAAAATCCTCCATCTGCATTGTTTTAGCTAGTTTCTCTAAACTAGTACCTAAAAAATTAAAGGAATCTAAAAATCTAATTTGTATATACTCACTAACGCTAATAGGAATAAACTTACTAAATGTAATATATTTTTCCTTTGTTTTAGGAATTATTTTAATTGGGCCTTGTATTTCACTAAGCTGTCTTATAAATAAATGAGCATCATAACCAGATAAATTATGGAAAAATACTGGTACGAATTTAGGTATCTTATATTGTAAATTACAATATGAATGAGCTGCACCTCGATATCGACCTGAAATATGACAGTGATCTCTAACTCTGTCGCGCCATAGTAACTTTTCACATATATGACATTTAACAGCGTTTCTAAAATCATATGCATCTTTTTCAGTTAAAATCATAGGCTGATTTTTGGACAGAATTTTATATATTGATTTTACGGCCTCAGTCAAATAGTATACAAATTTTGATGTACAATCCTTACCACGATAGCTTCTAAAGCCATTGACCTCATTATCAAATGCTGACACTATATTAAAAGCGAACGCAGCAGGCACGTGTCGTTGAGTATATGTTGTATTAATTGTATCCGATTTCTCACCGGAGATAGGTACAAGTAATGTTTCAAAGTCTGCATAAATTACGAAAGGAATATTTTGCTTTCTATTGTAATTTTTAAATTCTAAAAATGAACCTTGTTCTGGTAAAACTGTGACAACCTTCCCACAGAGATGTGTGTCAATTTGATTAAGAGTTGGAAAAAATAATAAGCATGATTCGCAGAAGTATAATCTACTATGATGTTTAGTTATCTGTTCTCGAACTACAATAGACGAGGTAAATCTTTGATAAGACAATAATGCGCTCCCCTGTTATCTTCTAAATACAACATATGAATGCTCTTATTTTTTTTATTTGATGATGTATATAGAGGCCCGGTGATTGTTCTATTATTTTTTAAACCGTACACGAAAATATTTAGAAGAGGATTATTTTTTTCAAAGACAGCTATATCCGAAAAAGTGATTGGAAATGCTAAATCATCAACGTTTAAGATGTCTTGGAAGTGTGGATAAGATGAAACTCTATCAGGATGTCTATTTGTAGGGTATAAAGCTGCGATTATACACCACAAAAAACAATAATTGTCTGTATTTCGAATATTCAAACAAGCTTTTTTGTTCTGTATAAATCGAGGCAAATTTATAAATTGGGAACCGCCCAAAGGTTGATATTTATTGATATTCAATTCTAAATGCAAATTACTTAAAAATGTCCAACCGCTGTCCCTTTCCTGAAACTCTGCAATTTTTTTCAACAGTAACTCAACTGCTGAGTTATATATTACATTAAAATTATAATTAGAAAGTATGACATAGTTTTTCGTAGCAAATGATTTAACTTCTTGTTGATCATTTTTATACATAAGAAAATAACAAAAAAGTTCAAAGTTAACTTTCACAGCGGTATGTTTTTTTAAATTATAATTTATTAATTTTTTTACTTGATCACTTATGTTTTTAAGAAATAACTCAGGGAAATTATTTATTTGTTCGCTGTCTGCAATAATCCTATAACTTATGATTCGACCCTTAAATGATGACTTAATCATTTCTACAGAGTCTAAAATAGGGATCGCAATATTATTTTTATGAACATTGCTACGTAAATGACCCCACCACAGACGATTAGCGATATCAATTTTACAAACAGAACAGTGATGCATTATTAATATATTTTTGTGAGATATAATGAAGGATGATTCACAAAGGTGCTAAATTTAATATAAAATAGATTATTAATACTCACTATACAATACATGCACAATTTTTATAGATATAAGATTTCTAAAAAATTCTTCACTATAGAGTAATGATGAAGTCACGAGTTATTTTTATTCAATGAAGTTCGTCCCAATCCCGTTGTTAGTATTCTCTTAGCAACAGTATCTGAAAATAAAATACATTTGATTTCAATTTTTTCTTTTGAATCAACCAGATCGGTTTTTAGAATATGACCTTTTAAAAGGCCTTTGGGTCGTTAGTCAAAATTAGTCTTAAAATGTAATGGGTTGTAAGTACTACTTCAAATATGGGTTATGAAAAGGCCCTGGGGCGCCAAGAGGTTATACTAAATCATTTTTAAAATATAGTAGAATGCAAATTACCTACCCAAACGTTTGGTGATATCTTCAATAAGTGTCCTTTGTATCAGATCTCATGTATTTGGGTTTGATTTGACGCTGATCCTAAAAAAAAAAAAAAAAAATTATAATATTAAATAAACATTCCCAACATTTTACTCAGCATTAAACATAATAATTTATTACATAATAAAAATAAAATATTAATTAACTCTAGAATTAAAATAATAATATAAAATTACCTTTAACTTTAGATGTCTGCAGATAATCCAAATCCAAAGGTCTATTAATTACTAGCGTTTGATATTTAAAAATATCCTTCGTAAAAACTTCCTTCGTAGCTTAGCTTACACCTAAAATATAGAAAAAGAAAAACATTTCACTCAGCACTAAACATAATAATTATTTATTACATAAAAAATTAAATACGAATTAACTCTAGAATTAAAATAATAACATAAAATTACCTTTAACTTTAGATGTCTGCAGATAATCCAAATCCAAAGGTCTATTAATTACTAGCGTTTGATATTTAAAAATATCCTTCGTAAAAACTTCCTTCGTAGCTTAGCTTACACCTAAAATATAGAAAAAGAAAAACATTTCACTCAGCACTAAACATAATAATTATTTATTATATAAAAAAAATTAAATACGAATTAACTCTAAAATTAAAATAATAACATAAAATTACCTTTAACTTTAGATGTCCGAAGATAATTCAAATCCAAAATCTATTAATTACTAGCGTTTGATTTTTTAAAAATCATTGGCACTTCCTTCGGAATAACACTCCTAAAATATAGAAAAAAATCATTATGATGTATGTATCCATAATAAAGAAATATAAAAAAATATTTTAGAGTAAAATATAAAATTACCTGTATATGTTTTAAGTTCAAATTAAATAGAGTATTTTAACTCAAATAATACGTTAATTCACTTCGGCAATTCTTATTTCTTTAAGAAAAAAATGAAATTACCACCGGATACGAATTTGATAAATCTAATATAATATCAAATTCGTATCCGGTGGAAACTTAGTGCTTATTCTGTGTAAATGAATAAGTACACCTAATTTTTCACAATCAACAATTCGTCAATTTTAGATAGGGTTGACATGCAATCGCATTATGGTATTTAAAGTAATTATTATCAATTCATGCTCTGAACCTTTTCCCAACTCGGTTGGGGTCGACTTTCTAGTCTAAGACGCGGTCGAACTTTGATATTTTCCGCGAAGGGTCTGCCCTCCTATCCTACCTCCACAACCAATTGACGATATAGAAGTTCTGTAGATAGACTGATTGGAATTTTTAAGACTCCAACTACTCGTAACGATTGCCAAAGATGCTAGTACGGCAACCACAACCAATGCAAATATCATTATAACAAATACAAATTTTTGCACTAAGCGGGGATCGAACCCGTGCCTCCTGCGTAGCGACCGCGTTCACTACCGCCACGCTTTTAGTGTACTTTAAGTAATTATCATTGTTTGCAAATTACGTGTTACTAGTGTGTCAGCCCTAAGTATTTTTGATGCATTAACAAAATTGCACGCGCTCGATTATGCTGATTTAGGACACGTGTAAATGAATTAGTATTAATATAATACTTACAAAAAGAAATGTCATTTTATCGTTATTTTGCTAATGCTGTATTGTCATTTTTAATATAACCACATAATATTCGTAATACGGTATATAATTTACTTGGTTTTTGGTAACGTTTTATACATCACCCAGAAGTAATCAGCGCTGTTATACTTGTAACAGTACTTACCTAGTGGGAAAACAGTCTTCGAGACTTTCGTCTAAAATGTAAGTTTATAAACAAATTTATTAATTACTTTTGTCTTCGATTTTGCATCCAACGAGCTCGGCCCGCACGACAGCGACTTGAATCGTCAGCAACTTCTCGGTGAAGTTAAAATCAGCGTATGTACGTAAACCAGCGATTTACGTATAGACGTTGATTTTGAACATCGCCTACGAATAACTATCGATTCAAATCGCTATCGTAGGGACCAAGCTTTATATTTTTCTTCGATTTGTTTCTTTGTTTTTGTTTATGTGTGTGCCTATTTTAGATAACCATCCCATTGAGCTCGGTCCGCACGTCAGCGACTTGAATCGGAAGCAACTTCTCAGTGTAGTTAAAATCAGCGTATGTACGTAAAGCAAACGATTTACGTATAGACGTTGATTTTTAACATCGATTCAAATCGCTGTCGTAGGGGACGGAGCTTTAGATAACTTCCTTTCTTACACAAGCGGCAATTCGTTGAGCGTATTGCAGAATAGTATACGGGATTGACATTTACAATCGTCAACCCATGTCAATCCCATACATTGATTATCGTATTCTACAATACGCTACAACGTATTGCCACTTGTTTTAGAGGAATTTATCTGACAGTCTTCTTGTGTTAATATTTTAATGAAATGTTTCAGGTCCGACTCAGAATTTGAACAGCATCACTGCTCTACAAGTGCTACAACTGAATCAGCATCAAAAAGCAAGAAACGCAAACAAACTGGAACAAAAAAACCTTCTGCTACTATGAGGTAATTGATTAGGTTTTTTACTAAATAATTAACTTTAATTGTTTATCATTTAGCATTGCATCGTTGGTAACTTTGCCGAAGCGACTGTCGGTTGACGTTGTACTCTCAACTTCGAGAAGGGACCCTGCATCACAACCTCGATTGTCAATCAACAGGTGTATCGACAAGCAGATGAGGTTGACTTGGTCAGGAGTACTTATATTTTTAGGTATAGGCTTAAGGCCCTGTATTCTTGCAAAAGTAGGCATTTATCGCCATCCCGGCCGGTCGCAAAATATTACGCGCGGCCGCAGTGACGGTGAACTCGGTGTTGACCCCGCCAGCGACGCAGAATAGAAATGAACGGTATGAAAACTTGGTTTGACTTAAAAAATTAAGTGCAGTTTTTTTTAACTTTATTTAGTTTCGTGAATAAATTAAGTAAGTTATAAATAAGAAATTAAAAAACTATATAAGTTTACATTTTTTTTATTTCCAGTTTACATTATAATAATAATAATGTTTGTTCATTTAAAAACATTTGTTTGAAATTATGCCAACGGTTACTTTATATCAATGCACAATTCGTCGTCGACTGGTCATTCATCCTTACACTTGGGCACATAATTGGTTACGTACTGAGCGGTTTTTGAAGAATTTCCTCCCGCGAACGATTTCAATTGTGGACTGAACTCCCTGCCGAGGTATTCCCTAGGGACTACAGTATGAAGTTCTTCAAAAAGGTAGTGAACAGGTTTGTAAAGGGTTGGCAACGCGTGTTTGATTCCCTTGGCGTTGCAGGCGTCCATAGGCTTTGGTGACGTTTACCATCGGCGGCCCGTATGCCTGTTAGCGGCCCTGGTGATATAAAAAAACAAAGCGTCAGTTAGTCCTAAAGCTAGCAAATGCTTGAAATATGGATACAAGACATCTGATTTGCATTTTTAAATTATTTAAGAACTCTTCTTCTGCTTTCTTTAATTCATGTAAATCCATATATGATGCTGAGCTAGCTGGACCATAGTTATGTTGTTTCTGATTTATTTCTTTTAATTTTTTTTTTTACCGGATGCTTGAAGTTCAGTTTACGTTATTGTGCTCTCCTACTTTTAATTTTCTTAACCCTCCCTTTAGGGATTGTATTTAAAATAGCTTTTTGGATTGCTGAAATTGCGGACTTGCAATTAAATGAAGTAACAGCTGCTGAGCTCCTTCCTTGGTAACCTTCTTTTAGTGCAAAATTTATTAGTTTTCCACCAATAAATTTGGCGATGACACTATTAAAACACTCAACAGTATTTGTGTCAACATCCTCGACTAAACTGCGTGATTTTGCTGCAACGTTTGAAACTATCGCATTTATTCTGAACATGAATGTTGAAATCTGGATCTTTTTGAGCTCTTCGTTGTCATTTTTATTTTTCGTACAATAATATTCTTGACACATTGTATGGTTGCCGAAAGCATGTGCTACACAGTTAATGATATCATTGTGAAGATCTGATATTGCTACATTATGAGGATTTCCAGAGGTTTTGTGGTGTCTTATGGATTGTACAATTGATTTCCGCATCGTCAATTTTTTTACGTTTGTTTGCATTTTACGATGTGCTAGATTATATTTTGTTTCTAGGGTCAAACTACTACTGGTAATTTTTTGCAAAAGTTGCGCAGTATATGATTCCGATATTAAATTTTTTCGACTGTCACATTTTTGGTCTCATACGGTCTTCTATCATGCGCTCATATATGATGTCATACATTTAGATTGACGCCTTGAAACCTTCAACAATAATTTCCGTTTCCATGGAGCTTGAAGAACTTTCATAATTTCTAAAGCATTTGTGTTCAATCGGTGATATTTTTTTGTGCTCAGCTCGAGCGCATACAAAGCAATATTTATTTTTTATCCCAATATAAAGGACTTGTCCTGTTTTTCTGGCTGGTGTGCCTGATGACGCTTTATAGTTCGTGCCGTAAGATCTAGCGCACCATGACCTGTCAACGTAAACATCAATCAAAGGTATGCCAATTTCCTTCCCTTCTGCAATAGCGAGATCTTTCTACATTTGAGCTGCAGCTTCCATCGAAGTACTTGTCGTCTCTTTCCATTCTTCAAATACTTCATCTTCTAATTTGGAATAGTATTTTGCACTGAATAGCGGAATGTCCATGACTGAACATAACTCCTCAAGTTGAGAAAAACCTATACCGGAAGCCACAATTTCCGTAGTGGCAGCTATATTTAGATTGACTTGTTCTTTGTTATTAGGGTCTTCAGAGGTAATCAAGCAATTATGTTTGCACATAGGTATTGCATTCAAAACGATACGCCTATAAAACTCTTCGTAGCTTTTCACTAATTAGACGGAAGCTACCTAATGTGCAATTAAATATATTATTATGACGAGCTTTTCGTTGTAACTCCTGTAAAACAATTTAAATTTTATATATATTTTATATATATATTTACTAGTATCTTAAAAATTTTATATTGATTTTAATAAATAAATTACAAATTTGACAAAATAGTTTAGATTTTTACTGCGTGACATTACTTCTATTCCTCTATTTTGACATTAAATAATTTTGACAATAAATGACAAACAAAGACAATGCAAATTTTTTACTAACATATTTTTAAGTGGTTATATTGTTACTAACAAGATATGGATTCGTTGTTGTCCGAAATAAATTATTTTTATTTTTATTTTTTTATTTATATAAATCAATAATTCGACGTCCTGAAACAGGCTGAAATTCATCTTTTTTGTTAATTTCATACTCTACGATAAGAGGATTTTCTGTCTCTTCGATATATCTGAAACAGTGAAGGCAAGCATTACATTATTTTACTTGTCAGGTGGTATATTGTGTAAGCTTTTTTTTACAGTATTTAATGTTTGCACTATGCTACTAAAAAATTGTAGTGTATATTTTATATGAAGTCAAGTGGTTCTGCTGGTTTAACTATAGAATGGAGTTCGCCTATGGGGACGGAGGTCAGATAGCAGTGTCGCCATGGAAATAACTGAAATTCAAGTAATTCTGATTGCACCAGTTAGCAGACCCTAGGTCCTAAGCGTAAGTCTAGGGCAACCGGGATAAATGATAAAGTGAAGGAAGGAAGTCTAATGTAATAAGACATTCTTATCTAATCCCACCCTAAGTGCGTAAAACCTAGTACCTACCTATTCAGATCTATGGATAATAACATACCTACTTTCAATGGAATCCGCAGGTAGCAGATTTAGTACTGTGGCGGTATCTATGTCAGGTGTTTGAAGCTGTCCCATAGACCTACAATAAAACGGAGTATCTATTAGTATTTACTTATCATTTGCAAACGGTAAGCAGATGTACTGATATAGATAAAATATGAATGATCAAAAATTTTAAGTAGCATCCTCAGCAGTTATACTGATGTTCTTATACTGTGGCGCTATGAACGTAATATTTAGGTGTGATATTTTTTTAAATTACCAATCGGAGATAGAAATGTAGTGAAAAATAATATAATATAATATTTATAAAAAATATAAAATAATGAAACAAAACATAATTGTTTTAATAAATTATATGAATATTTACTTACTTCTTCACATAGCTTTGGAGGGCATTCTTTTTATTTGTCATTTTTATGGCTTTGCGCGACTTTTTTCGCTTGCGTTGTTTATTGCCCATATTGAATAACTTCCAGCAATTTGTTATGCATACGTAAAACCGATTGATTGGTGCACGATACTGTCGCTAAAAAAACTGACACAGGTCCAACTTCGGTAAGCGCCAGCGCGCGACTGGCGCGACTGTTCGGGCCTCAACGGCGCGAGCACTCGTGAATTTTGTAGGTATTTAAACATAACTTTAACAATTATTTAATAATATAGTAAAATCTGCGAAAATGTCTATAAATATGTAGTGGCTTTAGTCGAGTACAAAAATTTAATAGAAAACATCAGTAGTTTAGTCATAATATTGAAAATACTTTATGAAAAGGGGTAACTTTGGGATTTTTTTCTATCGAGTGAAGTTCATTAGATCTGGTAACTGAATGCGAATTTGACTAGACTAGATCCTTAACTACTATATATATTTTTTACCAAATTTAAAACGCTTTTTTCTATGATTCAGATGGTTTAAAAGAACTCAAAAGTGCGGCCTCTGCTGGAATACCTCGCCTTAATATACAACGTGTTGATGACGGACGAAAGTCTACATATATGACGTCAATGTGATTTACCAGTCCAGAAGGTAATTCAATATTTATTGTTTCAGAAGCAAAGCCCCGAAGACTTCCGATGTGTTCGGAGTCAGTCGTCGGAACGCTGACTCCGATGCATCAACATCGACATCATCTGCCGTGCTGTCGTACTTTGTGAACCGGGTGGCCAACGGGATGGAGCGGCGCACAGCAAACACCGTTGGTCCCTATCATGTGGACCTTAAAGTTTACGCCACCAACGACGTTCGGAACACGGAGCCGACGGAGCTGTGGAAGAAAGCGCTGGTCCGCATCAAGTTGCAGACTGATGAGGACAGCACGCAGTGGCGTAAACTGCAACACTTCGTAGAGTCCCTTGACGAGGTGTTTGAAGGGACTCAACCTAGGTTTAGCTCATAGGATACATACACATCACAATAAATAAATTAATATCGTATGTTTCAGTAATCGTGGTGTTTTTATTTTTATTTTTTTCTGTATCGTATCGTGTTATAATAACACTGTTTTGCTGATTATTATGGTTCGATCCTATAAGCGAAGAACAGTGATAGAGTCAGATAATTTACTTTGGGTACCTATGAGATGAGTCTGTTGCGCTAATTATTGTGGTTCGATTCCATAAAGTGTGATCCTAGACCTAACCGTAGTATATTATTGGGAACGATACCTCACAGAGTGAGGCCTGGCGAGCAGGTGATAGCGAGACATCATAATCTCTGGTTCTGTCAGTTACCGAACGAAACAGTTCTGTAAGTATACGTAATGATACATTAAAATTTACGAACGTGATCGATAACATAACATTTTATAGACACGTTGAACGTATTCGATTGTATATTATTGGGTATGCTGTACCACCGATTGGAGCGAGGCGAGCCGTGATCGCCGAGCGAGAGGGTGGTACAGCGTGCCCAATAATATACTACTTGTATTCTCTTTGGTATTCTGTTATTCTCTTTGGTCGTTAATGCAGGCTAGGTATTTAGTATTGTATTCGTAATTAATAATGATTACTCAATTACTCCTAACTATCCCATTATAGCTGTGTAGTGAACATAGCTGAACGAATTTACTTCAGAAATGAATTAGGAATTGAGGTTAAACGTTAATCATTAAATCAGTAAAGCTTTGCATGGTTTAAAGTTTAAGGATATTATACATTTAAGGACTGAAGCTCCAAACAACATAAACAGTGTTATTGAACTGACGCGAAAGTGAATTTGAAGATGGAGAAGCTGTCTATGTGTAGAATATGTCTAGCGGGCTCTCGACTGCAGTCGATTGCCGACACTCATTTACAGGAGATGTACGAGTCTCTGACTCTGATACTGGTGAGTAATACTACGTCTGGCACGTTTAATAAAGGAGCCTCTTACAATAAATAACTTAACCTATTTTATGCTTTTTTGTAATACGAAGAGACCGGCATATATGTTGACACCAAGTCACGAGAGATACGGGGCGGTGGCGCCCACGACGGGAAGGTTTGATATATAATCGATAATTGGTGCGTTGGAACTTCTCTCTGCAAGAATATGGTTCAGTCTCGTCTTGGGCATTATCTTTTCTGATCTAAATGTATGGGAAAAGTTAGCAGACTGCTGCATTGACACACTAATTCAACCCCACTAAGACACAAGTATGTGTATTCACCGCTAAGAAAACCCCATTCAACTTGGTAGAAACTTGGTGGCACAAATTTGTCTCAAGTTTCGACCGGGTAGGTACCACCGTGCACTATTGCGAAAAACCCTCCATAGCAATTCAATCTCGGTTGGATTGTGTTCAGGGGTCAGCATGTGCATAGCCGGGCAGAGGTGGTGGTTGTCGCAGCACTAGTGGGACCAGTGGGTCTTGGCGTAGTCTAGTGGGGATGGCGCGGGGCGATGCGCCGAACAGGGAGACCTGTAGAAACGGTGGTGCCGCTGGCCGCCCGCGGTATAGTACAGGGGCCCAACTGGGGTTAACCACCTTGGGAGGCTGCCTCACCAGGCCGCGCATAATCCCGATATGGTTCGTCGTGCCGGTTGGTGACCGGATTTGGGAGCCCGGCGACCATACTCGGGAGGTACGGGGGCCCTTCCGTTCGGCGCGTCGGCTCTCGCCATGCCTCACATTCATAGATAAAACCAATATCCCGCGCTTTGTCACACGGTGCTGCGGCGGCAATCACTTCTTTTTTCACGCCTTCTCCCACCCAAACTCATGGCAGCGCAATTTACAGAAAAAGGCAACACAGCGGCTCGTCACACTCCCAAAAGCTTGCTATTTGAGGTGGAGTCCACTAACATCTGTGGGCTCCATGCAAACCTCAACGCCGTCCACCAACACCTAGAGACGGCGAAACCTGCCATGTTTTTTCTAACGGAGACGCAAATACACCGCCCTGACGACACGACCTACTTGCTCTACCCTGGCTATGTTCTTGAGGAAAGTTTTCGTGCAAAAGCCGGGGTGTGCGTGTTTGTTAGGGCGGATGTTTGCTGTCGCCGTTTGCGCTGCCTAGAGGACCCATCCTTCTCCGTCCTTTGGGTACACGTAGACCATGGCCCTACGAGTCAGATCTATGTGTGCCTCTACCGTTCCCATACAGGAGATGCTGAGACAACTCGACTCTTTGAATATCTGAGTCAGGCGGCAGATGATGCGCAGGAGCGATTTCCGAATGCCGAAATGGTATTTTTGGGGGATTTTAACGCCCACCACGAGATCTGGTTGGGCTCCTCCAAAACAGACCATGCGGGAAGAGCCGCCCACGCATTTGCTCTGGCGCACGGCCTGACCCAATTGGTGCACGAGGTCACTAGGATACCAAGAAGGTCGGGCCAAGCACCTTCTCTACTAGACCTTCTGCTGACGAGTGATCCGGACCGGTACAGTGTATCGGTGCGAGCCGCGTTAGGCAACTCTGACCACTGCCTGGTCTGTTCCACGGTGCCTATTATGGCGCCCCCACGACCCGTGCAGGGGAAGCGGCGTCTCTGGCACTACTCGTCAGCGGACTGGGATGGACTTCGTGACTATTTTGCGTCCATCCCGTGGGTTGAGCGCTGCTTTGAAGGTAAGAACCCATCGGATTGTGCTACTGCTGTCGCCGGTGAGATCGGTCTGGGTATGGAATACTATATCTCATACACCGATGTCACCGGTGACCGCGGGGTGCGCCCTTGGTTCGGGCGCGAGTGCGCGGAAGCTGTTGAACAAAAACAGTCTGCGTACCGCGCTTGGGTAAGGGCGCGCGCCACGCGCCATCCCAATCTGGGCCACTTCAAGGCAGCGTACAACAGAGCCACAAAGGTCTGTAGAAGGGCCTATGTCAGAGCGGATGCCCTGCGCATAGCGCGGCTTGGTCAAGAGCTAGTGATGCATCCCACGGGAAGCCGTGGCTACTGGCGACTGGCTAAAGCCGTGCAAGCCAACTTCTGTCAGCCTTCGCTGCCTCCGCTGCGTAACCCTGATGGATCCCTGGCCCATGAGTCGCAAGAGAAGGCAAATCTGCTGGCTAATCTCTTTGCGGCCAACTCCCGAATCGATGATTGTGGTACGCAGCCACCAACACTACCCGACAGTGACCACGCGTTGCCTGATATCCATATCAGGCAACGCGATGTCCGTGCAGTGCTGCAATCACTCGATGTCCGGAAAGCCAGTGGTCCGGATGGTATTCCAGCGGTAGTTTTGAAAAAATGTGCAGCGGAGTTGTCTCCAATGCTTACGCGCCTGTACCGGCTATCCTACAGTTCGGGTACAGTGCCTTTGCCTTGGAAAGAGGCGAATGTTCAGCCGATTCCCAAGAAGGGGGATCGCTCGGAGCCAGCCAACTATCGACCCATAGCCGTCACCTCAGTGCTGTGCAAAGTGTTTGAGCACATAATTAACAAACAGCTCATGCGGCACCTAGAGGATCACTCCTTAATTAATGACCGGCAATATGGCTTCAGACCGAAACGGTCAACGGGTGATCTTCTAGCATACGTTACCCATCTTTGGGGTGAGGCTATGGACAAGCACGGCGAGTCACTGGCAATTAGTCTAGACATCGCCAAAGCTTTCGATAGAGTCTGGCACAAATCGCTTCTTTCTAAGCTACCTGCCTTTGGTCTGCCTTCTAGGCTGTGCAACTGGGTTGCTAGCTTCCTGCAGGGGCGCCGTATTCGCGTCCTTTGTGACGGACGAGCTTCAGAGTTTCTGCAGGTTAATGCTGGCGTGCCCCAGGGGTCCGTCTTATCACCCACTCTCTTTCTTCTGCATATCAACGACATGCTGTCTACCGGCAATGTTCATTGTTATGCAGACGATAGCACTTTACATGGGAGTTATCATGGACATCCAGCGGCCAAGCAGTCAGATATCGCAGAGAAAAGGCAGCTTCTTGTCACTGAGCTTGACGGGGTCCTGAATCACATTTCTCAATGGGGCTCTGAGAACCTGGTTGAGTTCAATGCCAAGAAGACGCAGGCATGTGCGTTTACAGCAAAAGTATCTTCTTTCCTTCCCCTCCCCACTCTTCAGAGCACGCCACTGCCGCTGCAGGACAATCTCAATATCCTAGGTATGGATGTTCGCTGCAACCTGAATAACAAAAACTACATCGAAAGCATCATCAAAACAGCCTCACGAAAACTCGGAGTCCTGAACAGAGTGAGACGATTTTTCACGCCGGAGCAGCGGTGTCTTCTATACAAGACACAAATTCGCTCCTGTGTGGAGTACTGCTCGCATCTCTGGGATGGTTCAGCAAAGTACTTACTAGATGCTCTCGACAGGTTGCAGCGACGTGCGATCCGCATCATTGGGAATCCCGAGATCACGAACACCCTAGAACCTTTACAGCTGCGTAGAGATGTTGCGTCCATGGCTGTATTTTACCGTCTGTACCATGGGGAGTGTTCTGATGAGCTCTTCCAATTAGTCCCACCCTCCCCTTTCCTACACAGGACAACGCGTGCAGGTCTTAGATGTCATCCGCACACGGTGCAAAACATCTGATCAAGAACCAAGCGGTTCGGAGACTCTTTCCTCTGTCGCACCACTAAGGCCTGGAATTCATTACCAGCTCACGTGTTTCCTTCTTCCTACAGTCCCGGGTCCTTTAAGCGGGGCGTGAAAAAGCATATGATAAGGCCGTCAAGCTGAGTGTCACCATTGTCACACGGTGTGTGTAGGTAATGGTGACCCTCTTTTCTGGGATTTTGCCTTCAGCTTACCATCAGGCAAGGCGAAGTCCAATTGACGTGTCCTATATAAAAAAAAAAAAAAAAAAAAAAAAATAAGTATAAGAATACAATTAAAAGAAAAATTATTAAATTAAAAAAAGAAGAATTATTTGATGCGGTGTGGTTTATGTCTTTAAGAAACCTATTCGAACGTCATTCGTAATACCAAAGACAAAAAAGGGGAATTCCCGACTCCCGATCGTCGTTTGACTTGACGAACGGGAATTCCCTTCAAGTATTTGTCTGCGATGTTGTGGCGTTTGTTTTGTTTGTAGTTGTTAGTTTGTTACTGACTGTGCTTGAGCTCTGACAAAAAAATAGTATTGTTTGATTAAATCGTCGTTTTTCTGTTTTGTGTTAGCGAATATTTTCGTTATAAAATTAATTAAATACTGAATTATTATATAAAATGTCGTATAAAATCCTAGTGGATCTGAAAAAAGGAAAAAAGCTCTACATCAGAAAGAAGTAATTGAAAAGTTACCAAAATTAACATCATATTTTACTACTACTACTGGAGAAACTTCTGTAAGTAGCAATCAACTCATAAATGTTCCACATGATGACTCAGCTTAATTACAAATTGCGGGAATTTCTAAACCTTCATGTTCCAATTTTGAAAAAGAGATTGAATCAGAAAGCGACTATTCCTACGACGAAAGTGCAACGACTTCAGTAACTTCACTAAAACCGACAACTCCAACTGTGTCAATTGAACAGCAGTTTCCCAACACAGAAGAATTAATATCGCACGATCCCGCCGATTATTTTCACGAAAAGTTTGTTGAAATAAATCGCGAAATTTTAATTCGTAAGGGACCAGTATATTTTCAAAATAAAGATTCTGACTTTTCCGAGGCATCCAGAACCTACAAAGATGGTAATAAATTAGTGACGAGATATTTCAACAAAGCATTTTTATTAAGCAAATTAAAGAACAATGAAAGCGTCGAAAGAAAATGGTTGCTGTATTCGCCTTCCAAATGCTCTGTATTTTGTTTTTCATGCTGCTTATTTAACCCAACTGATGTTAATCTTTGCTCTCGGAATGGATGTAATGATTGGAAGCATATTAATCACATAATTTTAACACATGAAAATAGCCCAGCGCATAAGCAATCTATGATGACTTATCTGGCACGAAGTAAAGCGGTTGGTAGAGTAGATATAGAGTTATTATCTCAACATCAAAAGGAAGTGGATTACTGGAGAAACGTACTTAAACGGATTGTAGCTGTTGTAAAATTTTTGGCATCGAGAGGGCTTCCATTTCGCGGCGACAATGAAATCCTAGGATCTCCAAACAATGGAAATTATTTGGGTTGTGTGGAATTATTGAGTGAATTTGATCCATTTCTTGCAGATCACTTAAAAAAATTTGGGAATCCTGGAAAGGGTAACATTTCTTATTTATCAGCAAATATCTGTAATGAGTTTATTGAAGTAATGGGAAAACAGGTTCTAAAAAAAATTATAAATGAAGTTAAATCAGCAAAATATTTTTCCATAAGCGTTGACAGTACGCCCGATCTGTCTCATATTGACCAGCTAACTTTCATCATTCGATACGTAAAAGACTGTGTTCCTGTTGAAAGGTTTTTGAAATTTATACCTATTAAAGGGCATAAATCTAAGTATTTAGCGGAGACCATCTTAATTTTTTTAGAGATACATGATATTCCCATAAAAGATTGCAGAGGACAAAGCTACGACAATGCTTCAAATATGTCGGGAAAGTATAGTGGTCTACAAACAAGAATCAAGGAATGTGAATTTGCCACCTTTATACCATGTGCAGGACATTCACTAAACTTGGTAGGTGTCCATGCTGCTGGGTGTGTACCGGAGGCATCACAGTTTTTTGAAATAGTTCAGAAAGTGTACAACTTTTTTTCGGGCTCTACCCAAAGATGGAATATATTAACAGAACATTTAGGTTCAAAAAAAGTTGTTAAGAGTCTTTCACAAACCAGATGGTCAGCCCGAGCTGATGCAGTAAGTGCTTTGCATGGGGGTTATAAAAGAATATTAGAAGCTTTAATCACCATCGCAAACGATACTGAAAAGGCACGAGAAACAAGAGACGAAGCCCTTAGTCTGTCTATAAAAATGGGAAATCTAGAATTTATTATACTGACGGAAATCTGGAGCACCATATTGGAAAGAATAGACAAAACAAGTAATTATCTTCAGAAAGAAACAATAACACTGGACGTTGCAACCAATTTGTTGACTTCACTTTATGATTTTATTACTAACCTCAGGGATAAATTTGATAACTTCGAATCATCTGCCAAAGAAAATAACCCAGAATCTGACTACAAAGATCTATCTCAAAGAACAAGACGTAGAAGCTCACGGCTGATTTTTTTTGATGGCTCTGCGCCATCAGTCCAATTGAATGGAAATGAAATGAAATGAAAATTTATTCGCAAGGAGAAGGAAAAGAGCGATTCAACGTAGAAACCTTTCTCCCAATAATCGATACCTTGAGTGTTCACCTAAAACAGCGACAAAGTTCATATGAGACCGTCAGTCAACGTTTTAGTTTATTTTTTCACTTAAAAACTCTGAATTCCGAAGAGATACGACAAGGATGCAAAGAATTTTCTCAAATCTATCACGAAG
This sequence comes from Eilema griseolum, assembly GCA_963662185.1. Classification (NCBI taxonomy): domain Eukaryota; kingdom Metazoa; phylum Arthropoda; class Insecta; order Lepidoptera; family Erebidae; genus Eilema; species Eilema griseolum. Next base: position 136,262 of record CAVLEM010000026.1, on the reverse strand, counting down.
ATGTAAATGAAAAAGAGTTAGAAATAGAATGTCAACATTTAAAAGAATACTTAAAAAATGTTCAGAGTGAAAATGAAGCATCTAACAGTGTACAGGAAGTAGGTATATAATCTATTAAAGCAAAACAAAATTGAAGACACATTTCCTAACGTAGAAATTGCAATGAGAATATTTTTAAGTATGATGGTAATAAACTGCAGCGGAGAACGCTCCTTCTCCAAATTGAAACGAATAAAAAATGAATTAAGAAGTACAATGCTTCAAGAGAGATTAACTAGTTTGTCGCTGATGTCCATAGAATGTGATATTCTCAATACCATAGATTTTGAAGATGTGATTAACGATTTTGCTCATCTTAAATCTAGAAGGGTACCTTTGCAATCAACATAGAATTAATCTAAGGATTTTATGTTAAGCGAGTTACTTTTGTAGATTATTTTTATATTTCCTATTTTTTTATAGTTAGTAACTAAATAAAAATAAATTTAGAACCTTGTTTGTCTTTCTTTATCTATTGTAACTAAATAGTGTTTTCTCAAGGTCCTAGGGGCCCCATGATCCTAATGTGCCCAGGGCCTCAAATAGTTTAAAGACGGCCCTGTTGCGGATGCTGCTGGTCTCGAAGGACGAGAGCGGGGATGCGAGAGGGTTGTTTATGAGCCAGATGAGATATTTTTGCACGAGTTGGACAATTGTTATTCGTTATTATTATATATCTAAACCCCAATGACACAAAATTCACTAAGCGCTGTTGGGTGCCTCTTAAGGACAGCGCGGGGCAATACATTTTATCAAACTAACGGTTCGGAGGTTAATAATGTCCGGCGGACTGCTCTCCAGACAATCGCATTTGGTTCGGAACGCACAAAGTTCGGGGGTTCGGGCCGTACCAAATTCGGTGGTGTGTTAGGACTTTAACACTAGAGAGTTAGCCCAGCTGGAGCAGTTAGCGCGAATACCAGTAACTACTATCGTCACCACTCTTCTCTACTACAGGCTGCCACTCCCAGCTCTTTGTACAATGTTAGTAGCTCTATGTCCTTCATAGTGCCGCATGGTCGCTCCACGTCTCTCATCCAATCGGTGTGGTTGACAGTCATCACCTGATGCTGCGCCAGAACGTACTCGTAGCGTCAGCGTCCCGTGCAGTAGTCTACTGTCACTCTCGGCACCCTCCAGTTGTTACGAATTTCGGTAAACACACCTCTCATATGTGTGGAACTTGCGATTCTCAGTATTATTACTAAAAGAAAACTCAAATTCAATAAAAATATTCTGTATTCATCATCAAAATTAGAAAGTAACATTAGTAAAATTAATATGAAAGTGTACAAAGTTACACTATACTTTAAATGAATCACAAGCCTTTATTAGAGTTCTAACTATAAACTATGTCAGGTATAAGCAGAGGACAAATAATAACACTACGAGTGTTGCCGCTGGAGGTTGCTTCCAGAACTGACATCGCCTCTAGTCGCTAGTCATTCATTCATTTATTTATTCTGGCAACTATAGTCCATACACAAAAAAAGTAAAGAACTAATTAACTACCATTTTAAATGTTGCATCATATAATACAGTTAATTAGATTCTGTTGATAGGTTCACAAAGTCCCACGTTCAACGTGTAACTTGGAGAGCCTACCAATCGCAGCTCCTTCCCTCCTGCCTGCGAAAACCTTCAACATGCCGCTAGAGCTCGCCCACAGCCTGTGCACCAACGAGGCCCTTCTTTTGAGCATGAGCGCAAAAAAATCATCTGTGCTTCTCGCTGCAAACATTTCAGATGCACTGCAGTATCGGGGGAGCCCCAGCAGCACCCCAAAGCCACGCATATATATATTATATTGCACGCTATTGGCACAGAGCACATACGAACTTCACAAAACCTACGTAGTTCTAATGTAAGATAAGTTTGGACACGTGTACACTTAGCTGTACTATATACCTAAAAGCACTTTGTTCTAATTTGCTTTAAGCTATTGCTGAAGCCACCGTAAAGCGTTTATGCGCTTTTATTTTAGTTATAAACCTCTGTGGCATGGCGGTAGAGAGGTCAACAGCTGATTAAAGATCGCGGGCATAATTCCCGCTCAGTGCAAACATTTGTATGTATCAATATTGTATAATTATTTCCATTGTTAATTTATAGGTCTGTTTAGATGCATTCTAGAATATGGGTGATATGGGATCTGGAATACGGATTAGCGTACTTAGATACATTCTAATGAATGCATGCGTACAGTAGGTACTGCATGTAGGTACTGAACAAAGAAACGTCCCGACCAATTCACGAACTGCTGGGTTGGTCGATAGACACTGCCCAACAACTTGTTGGACTACCTATACTATTATATAGGTAATATTACTGTAAAGTGGTATTGTCTGTACGTAAGAGAACCCACAGGACAGGCTTCGCCTAGTGTGGGGTCACAGTATAATATTGTTAACATTGTTACATACTATTTGGCAATAAATATTTTTTTATTTTTTTTATTTAACGATACTGAACACAATTTAGTGTTTTGTAATTCTTGTCTGTTTGTCCGCGATGGAATAAGAGCTACTGAATGAATTTCGATGCTATTGTATATGCTTGTTCAGACTTCAAATCTTACGTTTGTTTGAACTCAATCGGTTCTTCTCTATAAAGCAGAGGCCCGGCCCCACATGGAATACTGCTGTTACCTTTTTGTTGGAGCGCCTGCATACCAGCTTGACCCCTTCGACTCGGTGCAAAGACGGGCGTTGAGGCTGCTTGACAATCCTATACTCACAGGTGATGTGGAACCTCTCAGTCTTAGGAGGGATTTCACCTCGCTGTGTGTTCTACTGCCTATACGATGGTCTGCGCTCAAGAATTGTTTGACATGATGCCCACAGATACATTCTATCATCGCACTGCTCGCCGTAGGCAGGGAGTTCATCCTCACACAATGAGACCACTGTGCGGTATGAAAGAAACTTAATCCTACGCTGTGGTTTTCACAAGCACCTACAATATGGGGTTCTTCAAGAGGGGCATTAGAAGGTTTTTTCAGGGTCGGCAGCGCGAATGTAACACTCCTGGTGTTGAATACGTCCATAGGCCACGGTAACCTCTCCCCATCAGGTAGGCCGTGTGCTTGTCTGCCACCTAAGTGGTATTAAAAATACCGACGTCCGCGCGGGCGGCACCGCGGGTGGAATGCTAGTATAATTATACAACCACAAAAGCACACGCACTTATTTACATGCATAGCAACATCCGGTGACTCAACAATATTCAAATGTTTGCACAGAGAGGGAATCGAATCCACGACCTTTGACTTAGCAGTCGCACGCTCTACCACAACAACAGTAATGTTATATTGGCGCAGAACGGATATTAGAATTAATGTTATTTCGGACACATTTCACGCCACACTTAAGTCTAGTACACCTAAAGTGCGCGCAGGGTGCCCTAACAAGTAAGCGACTGTGTTTTCAGTGAGTGTTTAAACGAATATGTCTTACTAACTTGCTCTTATCACTAAAACATTTCTTACACACTAACTGACTGACTTGACATTACACTCATAAGGTTTCTCGCCAGTGTGTGTACGAGTATGCTGATTTAAATAACTCTTAGTATTGTAATATTTCTTACAAATATTACACTGATAAGGCTTCTCGCCAGTGTGTGTACTTGTGTGCTCAACTAAACTCCCTTTGCGATTAAAACATTTCTTACCTAGGTACTTTACACTCATAAGGCTTCTCGCCAGTGTGTGTGCGCATATGAATATTTAAAATGTCATTCCGATTGAAACATTTCTTACACACCTTACACTCATAAGGCTTCTCGCCAGTGTGTGTGCGCATATGAATATTTAAAATGTCATTTCGATTGAAACATTTCTTACACACCTTACACTCATAAGGCTTCTCGCCAGTGTGTGTACGAGTGTGCTTAACTAAATTACTTTTTCGATTGAAATATTTCTTACACACCTTACACTCATAAGGCTTCTCGCCAGTGTGTGTGCGCATATGAATATTTAAAATGTCATTCCGATTGAAACATTTCTTACACACCTTACACTCATAAGGCTTCTCGCCAGTGTGTGTGCGAGTGTGCGTATCTAAATGACCTTTTTGATTGAAATATTTCTTACACACCTTACACTCATAAGAGTTCTCGCCAGTGTGTGTACGAGTGTGCTTAACTAAATTACTTTTTTGTTTGAAATATTTCTTACACACCTTACACTCATAAGGCTTCTCGTCAGTGTGTGTGCGAGTGTGCTTATCTAACTTACTCTTTACATTGAAACATTTCTTACACACCTTACACTCATAAGGCTCCACGCCAGTGTGTGTGCGAGTGTGCTTATCTAAATTACTTTTTACATTGAAACATTTCTTACACACCTTACACTCATAAGGCTTCTGGCTAGTGTGTGTGCGAGTGTGCTTATCTAAATTACTTTTTTGATTGAAATATTTCTTACACACCTTACACTCATAAGGCTTCTCGCCAGTGTGTATACGAGTGTGCTTAACTAAATTACTTTTTTGATTGAAATATTTCTTACACACCTTACACTCATAAGGCTTCTCGCCAGTGTGTGTGCGAGTATGCGTATCAAAGCTACCCTTTACCCTGAAACATTTCTTACACACATTACACTCATAAGGCTTCTCGCCGGTGTGTGTGCGAGTGTGCGTATCTAAACTACCCTTTTCACTGAAATATTTCTTACATACATTGCACTGATAAGGCTTCTCTCCAGTGTGTGTACGCATATGTATTATTAATGCATATTTACGTCTAAAACATTTCTGACAACTGTCACATATCAAATGTTTAAGTTTGTTGCTTGAGCTCCTATTAACACTTTGGTCTGCACTGATTTTGTTTTTAGACATTCATTTGTGAGCGTCACTATGATCGGATGTGCTAACATTTTGTTTATCGTTACTTAATCTGATATCTATTTCGTCGCGTGTTTCCACTATCGTATTATTCTTAACTGGTTTCTGTTCTACAACGCTATTATTTTCATCTTTTGGTTCTTCAATGTTGTCCTTTGCTTGGTCACTTCTCGTTAGGTTGTTAGCTGGCGTATCTTCATAGTTCATTTGCGTAGTTGGTCGAGGTTTTTTAGATACAGGAGCACCTGAATAAGAAACCACATGAATGTAGTAATCTATATTTGTATATTTGTGTATCAAATGGCGGCCTTATTACCTTCAGCATCTTCTTGTTTCACGTCAACACTGTCTGATCCAACTGCAGCCTTCTGCATCACTTCCTCCATGCTCAGGCGTACATTAGACATAACTTCTAGCTTGACTTGCTGTGAAGACAACACCACATTAGCACACACTTTCACTAACAGAAGACCAATGTTTTTAGTAACAATCTGTTCAAAATTGGAACTTGGACTTGATGTATGAGTTGCCACAAACCCCAGGACTAACTGTCGCAACGTGTGCTGACGACACAGCCCTACTCTCCTACAAGAGTGCCTGAATTTGAGTGCCTTACTCAAATTCAAATTCAAGTCTTTTATTGATTGAATAAGAGTACTACATACTAGTAAATAAAATTGTTGAGATAGGAGGTGTTGCACAGCTGTCCTCTCACTCAATCTGCCCCTGCGACACAAAGGCCTCCCCCAGTAGCCAGTAGTTTATAAGAACACCTTTGGATATACCAACAATCAAGCAGGAAATAGAAGCCAATGGAGTTAACTACTCACTATTCCTGAAACCATATGTTGTGAATAGAGGATTTTAGAAACCCCGGCAAATATAAGGATAGGGCAAGCTCCACTGTCCATATGTATGTATGTCTGTTCAAAATTGAGTTTCAATTTAACATCAAAAACAAACATGGCAATTCAACTTGCAAGCTTTGACTTACTTGTCGAACACTCTACAAGCACAATCATGAATGAATATGAAAAGTATTTACTACTATTATTATTTTAAACTTCTCAGCTTTTTTGGGTTGGTATGTGTGAACCTATCACAGGCTTAAGCCAAGTGAGTCAGTTCATTTTGAATTGTGGTGGGTGTTTGTGTAGTGGATGTGAGGAATCGCCTAACTATGGAACACGTATCTATAACAACTGATCTCTGTAATGAAATATAATAATAATAATAATAATAATGACGTCTTTATTGTACACCAATTACACATTACACCAGAATATGTGATACAAGTTCCGTGTCACGTACAGATGGCGGCCTTATCGCTCTGCGGCAATTTCTTACAGGCAACCATAGGATGGAGATAAGAAAATAGGAGAAGAATATTTTAGGGCAGTTAGGTGAACATAGATAATATATAAAGAAAATAAAATAATAATAATGAAAAAGAAAACACAATAGCCATAGGTAAATATAATTATACATATATAAGCATATACACTATATATATATATCTTAGAAAAAGTCACAATACATTAACACAAACATAATTATACTTCATACTACCTTATTATTCCACTCTTTCATAGAGACAGGTAGTATTCCTTGACGAGTCTTTTGAACACAGGCAAGGACTGAGCTCGCCTTACAGTCACTGGCAAAGCATTCCACAACCGAGCCGCCTGAACCGAAAAGGATTTGTCAGCAATGTTGGTGGAATGGCTCGGTATTTTCAACCTTAGGTTCTCCGATGATCTCAAAACCTTTGAGTGAGTGTCGTGCAAGAACTGAAATCGCTGTTTCAGGTACGAAGGAGTTAGTTGGTTAAATAAAATGTTGTATAGTAAGGAGAGAATATGCGCATTCCGGCGAAGGCGTATAGGTAACCACTTGAGCTTTTTTTTGAAATTCTGAAACATGATCATATTTACGTAATCCAAATACGAATCGTATACAAAGCTTTTGGAGTCTCTCAAGCTTGTTAAGTTGGTCTTCGTGAGATCTAGATAGTTGGCATCAGCATAGTCGAGAATAGGAAAAATGAGAGATTGTACAAGCGCAGTCTTAGTGGCAGTAGGTAGAAAATTTTAAAGCCCGAGAGTATATCAGCAGATCATCAGCATACAGGTGGTAGGAAGAAGATAGTTCGTCGGTGATAGAGTTTATAAAAACTGCAAAAAGTAGGGGAGATAAAACGCCGCCCTGTGGTACACCAGCGGTTGTTGTACACCAAGAGGAGATGGATTCTTTGACACATACACGCTGCCGGCGACCAAACAGGTGACGAAACCAGTCAATCACCGTTGGAGATATGTTAAGAGTGCTCAATATGCCAAGTAACACGTCGAAATCTACGGTATTAAATGCGTTACTGAAGTCCAACAAAGTTAGTACTGTCAGCTCACCGCTTTCCATACCTGATCTGATATCTTCCGTAATATGAACCAAAGTAGTAGTAGTAGTACTGTGACCAGGACGAAATCCAGACTGTAGAGGATTCAGTACTGCGTTTTTTGAGAGGAAATTAGAAAGTTGAGTGTTAATGAGACGTTCAAGGACTTTAGAAAGTAAGGGTAAGATAGAAATAGGGCGATAATCGGAAAAAGAGGAAGGATTTTGACGTGACAACGTCTTATAAATTGGTTTGCCGGGTGACACTTCAAGAAACTGCGTTACGCTCCGCTCACGTTATGCGCTCACAATGAGAGCGAGTGAGAGGCACGCGTCCCTTCCACTCGGGCATGGTTAGCCCGCCTAAGAGCGAGAGAGACAGACATAAAAAATGAAAGGCACGCGTCCCTTCCACTCGAGCACAGTTAGCCCGCCTAAGAGCGAGAGAGACAGAGCGAGAGAGAGAGAGTGACAGAGATAGGCATACACACCGGTTCATGTCTTGCGCTTCTATTTCGCTTAGGCGCCTGCATACAAGTTTACACGTGCGTTTTACAGTGCCAGTTAATCCTTCTTCCTACTATACGAATGAATATTCACATTAAAATTATTTTACCACTCAAAGTCGTTGTCACGTAAAACTTTCGCCCGTATACCGACTTTACAGGCAACCAATTTTTTCTTTTTAGGAATAGGAATTATCTGAGCCTCTTTCCACGTTTTTGGAAACACGTTGTTAGTTATTGAGAAATTCAGGATATGACAGATGACAGGAAGGATTTCATCAATGATAGGGTGGATCATATTACGGCTGATACAGTCCGTACCCACAGCATTAGACGTGATTGACATTATGCTCCTCCTAACATCACAAGCCGAGAATTGACTAAATAAGTAAGGAGAGCAGTTGGGAGTTGAGACAGATGAAAGACGCTGTAATGTATTTTGTTTTGCCATTTTATCAAAATTTTGACGAAGAGGAGAAACGTTCATCAAGTGAATCAAAGTTTACGTTGTTAGGGACAGGGACCGGACGGGTACTCGTTGAAAGGGTTTTTGAAGGGGTTTTTTTAAGCGCTTCATCAAGAAACCCTATGAAATGGGTGTCAAAAACCCATTCCGAAAGGGTTACCATTTCAAAACCCAGTAACACTGTAACTTGGGTAAGCCGTTCCAACCTGAGACATTGAAATATAGATTTTATCGAAATAGAGTTAAGTTTGGATATTGCATAACTACGATTGCACAAGACGCTCGGCCGGCTCGGCGCAACATTGGTAACGTCTTCTCGCTTCAGTAGCGAAGTTGCCGCTAAATTGTAAACATGGAATAATATTTCTTGTATGCAAATACAGTTCAATTTCACATAATGCACATTATTTTTCGTGTCTATACTTGTTACTAACATTCTCATTGCTTCGTTCGGCGGATTTTATTTGGTTTGAATTTTCAATACGGGACGAATGCAATTATATGACATTAATTGACTTAAGAGATAGATAAGATTACCTAGTGTTTTAGTTTATTCTGAGAAAATGCCACAGCCTAGGCGAGATGCTATGCATCGCTATTATACATATGAAGCATCAAATAATACTACATACATTGGTACATGTAATTTGTGTGGAAATGTCTTAAAAGTAAGTTTATATAAATTATAAAAACTTACCTTTATGGCTTACTATATTGTTTTTGGAAAGTACTATATTTTTCCTTATAGGCAGGGCTGGGAAAAATACTTACTTTACTGTAATTGAAATACAAATTACAAAATACTGTAACCGCAAGTAATTGAAATACAAAATACAAATTAGTTTGAAGTAAGGTATTTGAAATATAAAATACAAAATACAGTATTTTACCTATTTGCAATAGAAATACAAAATACAAATTACAAAATACTTCTTCTGTATACTTTGTCTGTGGGTCTTCTTGTCTTTTTCTATTTAAAGAAAATTACTAGTATTACCTCTAACCCCTCAACTAAACTAAATTGTTTGTGCTTGGAGTGTGAGTGTAGGGTTGACGTCGATAGTGTAATGGCCAGGATTGAAACCCTTGATCGTACACCCGACTCTTTAATCACTTAGCTGCAGACACTTTTAAAGTCTTAAGGAGGTGAGATTGGGCAATACATATCTCTCGAAACCCCAGACGACTCAGGGCTATCTCTTCCGAGCTGGCCCTCTTCGGGTGTAGGTACCACGGTGTCCCCACGTAGCCCCCAGGTATCCATAAATCTCCTAGGCACGCTCGCAGTCTAAAAATTGAGTAAGGGGGGGGTCACGATTTTTAAAATCCTTTTAGAAAATCGGTTACCAGCGAACTTCTATGGCTGTCCCCATCTTGCCCCGGATAAACGGACGGACATACCGTGCAACTGTCTTAACCTGATTCTGCAGATGGTTCCACTTGTACCCAGGCTCGGGTTCATGGAGAAAGAAGGTCATAGAGCGATGTGCGACCTCCGATGCCCGATTCACCTCCGCGCATTGCAAACTTCGTGGGACGTAAGATACCTGAGCCTTCTCAGTACCCGCTCCCCCGCCTCATTCTTGAGTTTTACTTGGTCGCAAAAGAAGGCGGCGGCAGCCCACATGCTTGCGCTGCGCACCATCATTGCACCAGAGCATTGCGCTGAGCGAGAGGACTCCCTCCCCCACAGTCGCGACGAGGACCCGCCTCGGCGTTTTTCACACCGGGCACTCGATCAGCGAGTGCAGTCCTGAGTCCTCGTTTGCATCACAATGATGGCACTCAGGCGTTCGCTCCTTCTAGAGATCGTCGGAAGTAGAAGGAGCAGGTAATTCCCGTAACACTCTTTTCCATTTCAGATCACCTGCGTGCGAGAGGCCCCCGTGTGGTCTCTTTAGCCGGTCCTCTATGATGGGTCTCATCGCCGCTGGGCGGTACCCCCTGAAAACCCAGTTAGTCATCATCCGCTACGGTTTTCGCAACAGTTGCGCAATACTAGCCTTCAGGGTCTCCGCTAATCCAGATTGAACACCCATATTGGGCCATGGACCGCACAATACCCCGTAGAGTCTCCTGTAGGAGTCATCCGACTCCCTCAAGTTCAGGAGCAGCCCCGCCAAAGCACCAGCTGCGCCCTTCAGCTTGTGGGCCAGACTTCAGAAATACTCTCCGAAGTCCCATCGGCCATGAGAATTTCATAAGGGGCTGATGGCATTGCCTTCCACTATGAGGCTGGTTCCTGCTGGTGGCGTGCGCTGAGGCTCATGAAAGAACATAGCCTCGGTTTTCTGCATCGTCGTTTATATCCAATGTTCAACAGAAGAGGCCTCAGGACCGATCCCTGCAGAATACTGAACGATAGCTCTCGCCGACCACGGTTCTCAGTCACGGTTGGGTAAATAACTCTCCCCCTCAGGTACGCCCTGACTATGCGGTGAAGGTAGAGAGGTACTTCGTGATACACGATGGCCTCCCTAAATCAACACAAGGGCAAGGTGTTGAACGCGTTGACAATGTCCCAATCCCAAGGAGGCCGCTAACATCACCACGCTCCCGGCGACCGCAGTCCTCATGCACACTTTGGCATTGACTATGGAGTGACCCCTAGAGAAGCACTCGACGAGGGACTAAGCAATATTTCTTTCAAAGAGCTTGCACACCTCGTCGAGCTACATTACACACCATTAGGCAGCCGGCGATTGGCCGGGATTTCAGATGAGGACTCGCTTCCCCCATCTTCCATAATTTCTGAAACTATCCCCTTTCCAGACATTCGCTGAAAAACTCTTCTAGTCAGGGCTCGAGAGCGTTTTCATTGCCTAAAGCTAGGACCCACGCTTGGACTGGAATGATGTCGGGTCCCAGAGCGGTTTTCTTGGCCTTTAGTCTACTAAACCGACCGCTCTAATTTCACTCAAATTTCCTCGGGCATGTCGATTTCATTTACGCTGGGCGCTATAAGGCCTCGAATGTGCCTCGACAAGTTAATTCTCGTTTTTGTAGCAAAACGTCCCTCGTGTCGTATCTTTAAGAGTATTTGAAGCTATGTTAAAAGACGCGACTAGATGCAACGGTACAAGAGGCAGTCGTGCGTCATCTTCTTCACTAGTGCTACTTTCTAAATGAACATTAAATGTATTAAATGTTGATATACAAAATACCTCGACCTCAGGTATTTAAAATACTAATCACAAATTACATTTTAAGGAAGTGTTTAAAATACAAATACGTATTTGTATTTTAAAGACGTATTTTAAATACAAGTACCTAATTGAAATACTGCCCAACCCTGCTTATAGGTGGTAAGGAATACCTCTATTTAGAAGATTTATACTCCTACTATTAGTAGGTACTATCACAATCAAAATTGGCATATTTATTATAGGCAGATTTCTATAAAAATAATAATCGACTGAAAGACGAAATAGTAGGTAGGTCGCTGGAAGTAAGGAACGTCGCTGCAATATTGTTACCTTTTTTTTTTTTTTTTTTTTACGTGCGCAAAATCCCCACGGATACCTCCCCACCGGAGCCGGTGGAGAAGGTTATGTCGGACTCGAACCGACTAAAACGCACGCCGCCCGTGGGTCGTTTTGGTTGCCGAAGGTGAGGTTGACAGGCATATCCCTCGCACCCCGGCCGACCCAGGGCCATCTCTCACGATCTGGCCCTCTTCTCGGGTGTGGGGACTACAGAGTCCCCAACTCGTCCCCGGAAACGGGGAGGCGCGCCATGCGCGCCATTGCCGCGGCCTGCTTCTGCCAGGGTGACAGACGGCTTCACTTGTCACCCCCAGGCCGGCGCTCATGGGGGGCGGAGGTCGTTCATCGACCTCCGACGCCCGAGTTGCCTTCGTACGCGGGCAGCTTGTTTTGCGATCCTTCGTCGCTCCCGCTGCCGCTCCCGCCCCGCCTCCTCCTTCACGAGCATTACTTGCTCGCAGAAGGAGGCGCCGGCCGCCCACGCATCCGCGCAGCGAGCCATCGCCGCGAGCAAGGTGGAGAGCGTGAGAACCCTCACTACCAGGGCCACCACAAGCTCCCGCCTCGGCGTCTCCCACGCCGGACATTCGGTGAGCGTGTGCGGACCTGAGTCCTCGCTCGCGTCGCAGTGATGGCACTCGGACGTTGGCTCTTTGTGCATCCGACGCAGATACTTTCCGAAGCATCCGTGCTCGGTGATCATCTGCGTCAGACGGTACGAGAGGCTGCCGTGTGGCCTCTCTAGCCACTCCCCCATGATGGGTCTTACCGCCGTTACTACGGCGTGCCCTGCGCCTGGTTGCCCAAGTCGTATCTCCCATTCCGCCACCATTTCACCTCTCATCACCATTTCGGAACCGGTATAGCGCCGAAAGGCATCTCGCTTCCAGGATCCATGGTGGCGATCCGGCGAGGAGACTCGCCGCGTTGAATGATATCGTGCGGTACCCCCTTATGATGCGGCACGCCAGCTTCCGCAGCGGACGCAGGGTGTCCGCCCACACGGGACACCCGTACAGGGCCATGGACCGCACGACACCCGCGTAGAGTCTCCTGCAGGAGTCCTCCGGGCCCCTCAGGTTGGGCAGTAGCCGCGCCAGAGCGTTGGCTGTGCCCGCCAATTTGGGGCCCAGACTTCGGAAGTGCTTCCCGAAGTCCCACCGGCCGTCGAGCACGAGCCCCAGATATTTCATCTGGGGCTTGATGCCGATGAGAGTGCCTCCCACTGTGAGACTGGAACCAGGTGGTGGCGTGCGCCGAGGTCCATGAAAGAACATGGCCTCGGATTTATGCAAAGCCACCTCAAGGCCCAGCCGCCGGATCCGTTCCACGACTTGAGCAACCGCGGTCGTGGCCCTCAGGATCGCTTCGCGGTGTGTAGCCCCGCTCGCCGTCACTAGCGTGTCGTCCGCATAGCACGTGACGGCGGCGCCGTCCGCAAGCTCAGCGCGAAGCACCCAGTCGTATCCAATGTTCCACAGTAGCGGCCCGAGAACCGATCCCTGTGGAACACCGCACGACATCTCACGCCGACCGACGCCGGTCGCACTTGGGTAGATGACGGCTCTCTCCGTCAGGTACGCCCCGACTATGCGGCGGAGGTAGAGAGGCACACCGTGGTACACGAGTGCCTCCCTGATGCAACTCCAGGGCAAGGTGTTGAACGCGTTGGAGATGTCCAAGGACACCGCCAACGTCACCTCACCCCGGGCAACTGCCTCCTCCGCCAAAGTCCTCACGCGCATGATGGCATCCACGGTGGACCGCCACCGGCGGAAGCCATATTGGGCATCCGCCAGGTCCGGCCCCCTACCAGAGAGGTGCTCGAGGAGGCGCTTCGCAATAACTCTTTCAAAGAGCTTGCCCACCTCGTCGAGCAACACAATGGGCCGGTAGCCGGAAGGTTCGTCCGCCGGGCGACCCTCCTTTCGGATGAGGACCAGTTTCCCCGTCTTCCACATCTTCGGAAACTGGCCCCGCTCCAAGCATGCGCTGAGGAACCCTCTCAGTCGGAATATTGTTACCTTTAGTTACGTAGGTACCTATCCAAATGGAGTAGGTACCATAGGTCAAATCGATTTTAATATTTGTGGGTTGGACCAATATCACAGAGATCTAGAACTACTAATCATGGCCTAAATCATAATATAAGGGAATCCCGCAGTAGGTAGGTACAGTCAGCATCAAAAGATGTTTATGAACGAAATACTCAAAATGATCTTAATTTCGTTTCCCCCCTTCCTGTTGACACCCCCCTTAGTTCGCACAATAATGCCCCGCTTGGGTACAAGTATGAATGTCCCCACCTTCATGCAATTATTGGGTAAGCCTAGGTTACCCGAAAAAACCCTTTCGTAAAGGTAACCCCTTCAAAGGCTTAACTCAATTGAAGGGGTTACCCCTTCACGTAGATACCGTAATAAACGGGTTAGCCATTTCGCGGGGTTTAGAAGGAATACTCGATGAAGAGGTAACACTGCGATATGAGTTACCCTATCGTTCGGATTACCCTTTGAAAGGCTTAACTCGTAAGCGGGGTTGTCCGGTCCCTGGTTAGGGATCGAGTCTTGACGAGATTTGCCAACTCCCAATGTCCTTAGAAATTTCTAGACTTTTGCTGGATCCTCGTTTTCTACTGAGTTATGAATATAACGGCGTTGCGTATTCCTACAAACCCGATTGCAGTGATTTCTAATAGCAACATAGTTTTCCCGGTTCACTTTTTTTTTTAATACCACTTAGCAGACAAGCACACGGCCCACCTGATGGAAAGTGGTTACCGTGACCTATGGACGTCTGTAACACCGGAGGTGTCACAGTCGCGCTGCCAACCCTGTAAGTACAGAGTTTCTGTGCCGTCAGTAGAAGACAAAGCAGGACAAGCCTTAAGTCTTCCCACTGACAGCACAAATTCTCCAGTGAGCTCCGGCTACCCTACTCACCGCTGGGAACACAACACGAAGTTATTATAGCCGCGGTATTCTGTAGGGCGGAGGTACTACCCCAGTCGGACTGCTCAATCGGGCGGAAATACCGCCGTGTCCTACCTCCGTCAACCTTCACTTCGGAAGGACGCCTTTTATATTTCGACTTGGCTGTCGCTTTTTTATTTATAAGTATTTTGATTTCACTTGTTAGCCAAGGCGCTGGAAGATGTTTCACTTAATAATATTTGTAGTAAAAATTCCAACTTGCTCATCAACACATCTAGAGTTATAAAGTGGACTCCAGTCCAAGACATCGGCATCCCTGCGCAAGTTTTCCAGGTTCATACCACCAAAGTCGCGTTGTAGAAGAAATTTAGATTTAAGTTTAGGTGGAGGAAGGTGATAAGATTAAAATAGCAAGTTATGGTAGGACAACTGATCAGCAGTATACTTACCATGCTTTGCTACATACTGAAGAGAGGAAACGATGATCAGGTCGAGCAGAGAAGGAGCAAGGTGAGGAGCATGATGAGCTGTATCGGTAGGAAGAATTGACAGATTGCAAGATTGGATAATAGATTGAAGAATTGATGAACGAGAGTCGTTCTTGATAAGGCAAGTGTTAAAGTCGCCCATGATTATACTTTGACCATACGTCGGTACAAATGTATCAAGGAGAAGTTCAAATGAAGAAAAATAGTTTATATTGGAAGAAGGACAATAGAAAACGCCAAGTAGGTAGAAGTTTAGAGTGCAGACGTTCAACCTCCAGAAAGATATGCTCACCAGCGTGCGGTGGCTGTGGCGACATGCTCAGAATTATGTAAGCATGTGCGCGCGCAGATAGATTGCTACACTACCCGCCCGCCGCTCCACACGATCGTTTCTGATGTGGTTGAATCCTGGTAAGGTGTATTGTAAAGTGGGTAAACATGGCTTTAGCCATGATTCCGAAACAAGAATTGCATGTATATGCGTACAGTCAAAGCTTGCCAGCATATCAGGGAAATGAGCCGGAATGCTTTGTGCATGAACAACGTTAAAGTTATAGGGAACATCGGAGAATTGAGATGAGAGAGATTCAGCAAGTGAAGGCTTCCTCTGGTGGCTAGCATTACCACTAACAGAGTCACTGCTATAGTCTGCAAAATGCATTCCCAAACCCCAAAAATATAACTTTTATGTAAACTTAAAAGTGTATAATATCTATGATGGTTTATATGAAATATAATATATAGATGTAAGTATATATATACGTACAATTAAACAATATAAATAGATTTAAATGAAACTTTTTAATTATATTATAATTTTGGAAAAATGGCAATTATACACTACTAATTTTTAATTACCAGAGAAACTGCAGGGGCTGATATGGAACGTATATACTTCAATATATATGTAATAATACAAATACCCCACCATACCAAAAAACAAAGTTATTAACGTTTTTAAAATCTCAAAATACGTGCTTAAAGAATAGACACCATTTTATTTACGCACGATGTGTGTGTGGATAGTAAATAGGTCATCAATGAACTTTTAACTTTCATCGTGAACTTTCTAGTGGCAGTAATTTTTTAATACCGTGTTTAATACAAGTTTGGGTGAACTGAGTAAACAATGGTAAAACCACAGCAACTTTTAACGTAATTCAGTAGTTTTTTTAAGTACCTTATCAACTGGCAGGTAGGTGTAGGTACACTAGGTACCTACTATAGAACTTGGAATAGTAAATTAGCTTAAGGATTAATTTCTGTACTTAACACGTGCAAGACTTACCCTACAAGTACTTTAATTGTTGCTCGAAATGTCCTCCGTCATTTTGAATACACAAACGAGCCCGCTTTAACAAGTTTGATTTTAAACTTAGGAGAATCTCTTTGTTGACGAATTTCATCGAAGGCGTCAATTATCCTTTGTCGGAGGTCCTCACGGCTGTTGGGTTCACTGACATACACTCTACGTTTCACTTCACTCCACATGAAAAAGTCCATTGGCGTCAGATCCGGGGATCGAGCGGGCCACGCGACTGAAGCTCCCCGTCCAATCCACCTGCCTTCAAATTGCGTATTGAGGTAGTCTCTTACCGCGATGTGGTAGTGGGGTGGAGCACCATCTTGTTGGAACCAGAGGTCTCGCAAGCTTGCGAGTGGAATATCATCCAACATGGTTGATACCATGGTTCTCAACAGATCCAAATAGGTTTCACCCGTTAGACGTCTCTCGATGAAGTATGGGCCCACGATGTTGTCATTTAGGACTCCAGCCCAAACGTTCACGCTAAATCTGTGTTGAAACGAATGTTGTCGCGCCAACTTGGGATTTCTTATTGACTACCAATGTTCGTTATGTTGGTTGAAAAGCCCGATTCTTGTGAACAAACATTCGTCACTGTAAAGGACGTTGGTCTCCGGGTGAAGGATCACCCAGTTGCAGAATGTAATCCTGGGTGCTCGGTCGATTGTTTCAGTTCTTGAACCTTTCTGTAGTGATAAGGGTGCATACCAGCCGAGTTCACAATTTTCCAAGCACAGTGCTGGCTGATGCCAAATCTACGTGCCGCATCGTTTGTACTTCGTCGCGGATCGTCCTCAAAAAACTCGAGTACTTCGTCGTACAAGTTCTGCGGATAGGCGGGCCCCGGCCTTGTGCGTGCGTCGGTACGTGAAATGAGCCGTGATCTAATAGACGTTGGTAGACGCTCAACATCGTGGAGTAATTTGGCTGTCGGGCATTCGGGTAGAGATCACGATACATCCGTAAAGCGGCACTCACATTTTCACCGAATAAAAAATAACTACGTAACATTAATGTGTATTCGCGGTCGGTAAATTGGTACGCCATCTCGATAGTGCCGATAGTATTGATTAGGATGCGTGCGCGAATCGAGACGTCACAACCGGAACTGCATTTATGATTTAAATTTTATTAACATCAAAGAGATGCCGCCGGCTTGACGACACGTGTAAGGCGGTGCGGGGAGGGGTGGTCGCACGCGCCGCCCGCCTTCAAGGACAGTAGTAGAATGATAGAAAGAGAGAGTGCTTGTTTATTATTTTATCAATGACTTCTTTGTGTGATTTTGTTTTCGTGAATTAGTCATATTCCATTGAGAAAAATTTTGTACGTCGTGAACATAATATTAGGTGGTTTTAAGAAAAAAACTGACATACATACTTTATTCATTTTTTTTTGCATGTATGTGTTTAGTATCGAATACTTATCACTTCGCCAAAATTTTTCTGGTAATTAAAAAATTTTCGTGTATAAAAGGAACAGTAGTCTAATTTGTTAGTGCAAAAATTAAACGTTTAAGTTCCATCTGCTGGTTTGTGGATAAAGCGAAAACATAAATAAAAAAAAACGAAGTAATGCAAAAGTAAAACAAAAACAAAGAACCAGAATAAAGAGAAAAAAAAATCTATGGGTCCAGGCATTTAAACTGTCTTTGGAGGTAGATTTTAATAGCGATAAGTAAAAGGAAAGCACGATTGGAAGTTAAAATAATATAAGTAAAGGAGGAAATGGAACGCAGCCAAAGACAATCGTCCACACTCAACATCAATGACAATGACATCCGTCACACCTGTCATTGACAAATGTCACAGACACCCAGGCATGGGACACTTCCCTACTTGGACTCAGAACTTGGCGTCCTGAAATTACAACCAATCAGCTTTTTTCTGTAACCGATCAGAGGAAAGTAGTAGTTTTCTCTGATTGGTTACAGAAAAAGTATACTTGCCTAAAGAAAAAAATCGATTTCTTTCAATAGGCAAACTTCCTTTCCTCTGATTGGTTAATTGACGTATTTGACATTTCTGCTGATTGGTTCATTTTTCTGGACGCCGAGTGGCGATTGGCGAGTTTGTAACGCTGTCATTTAGCTCCTAGACGCCATATTTGTATAATTGTTTTGAATTACTTGTCAATTTATGAATTTTTACCGGTTCTCTACTGTTTTCGTGTTGGTGAAAATGTTGTTAAAATTGATGATTTCTGTTTTAAATATCTACTGCTTACGTTGAATTGAGTGACTACTTCTCTGTAGCGTTGAATACTTCTAGTTTATTCTGTTTTGTGAGAAATAGACTGTTTATGGCGATACATTGACTCTTATTTAGTTTTTGAGATATTGACTCTATTTTGTTCTCAGATGTTGATTCTTTATTTCTTTATGTGAGTGTTTGACCTAGCTATATCAGCTCCGATAGGTTTGTATTCCGAACCGGTTATTACACATTATTAAATCATCAGCTGTTGTGAATAGAGCATATAATTGTATTTTTACAGCAAATAAATTATATTTTTCACGTTAAAGAAACTAAAAGTGCCTTGTAACTATGATTATTCTTAGAATATGTAATAACGTGAATAGCATATATTATTATATTATATAGGTGTAGGCCTAATAAAGAAATTATGAATATTCGTTCAGGAATTTTATTTCGCTTTCCTAAATATTTTCATTCAGAAATTTTATTTCAGTTTCCTAAATATTTCCAGCGAACAATCGATTCCAATTTTATGAAA
Organism: Eilema griseolum; assembly: GCA_963662185.1. Taxonomy (NCBI): domain Eukaryota; kingdom Metazoa; phylum Arthropoda; class Insecta; order Lepidoptera; family Erebidae; genus Eilema; species Eilema griseolum. The sequence goes on along the minus strand of CAVLEM010000026.1, from coordinate 117,053 downwards.
CCGATTGTTTGAAATCGGAATTAATCGATTATTAAGGAACTATGCAGCTCTTTAAGCCTATTTAGCTAGAGACGGCTAAAAAGGCGTATAGCTTCGCCGGCGTCCTGACATGGAAAAAAAAAATAGCCCAGCCGAGCTCGGTTTTTTTGTTTGAATTGCGCCCTCTTACTCTTATATACTCTTTGCAGACACCGATGTTGAATGTTGACGGTGCTGTTATTTTTTAGTTTGTGTTTACATATAAAATAAAGTGTAAAACTAAAGTAAAATTTGGTAGGCAGTGAAGTAAACAAGAAAGAGAGAAAAAAATAAAATAAATGAACATACTAAAAAATTGTGGGTAATAACTTAAAAACAAAACAAATACATTCAACATCTACCTGGAACCAGCGTACTATGAATAGGTACCGACGAATTACTTCCTCGTAACCGCAACTCGTGGGGATTTTGGCACTGCAGGCCCTGTCGCTGTACTCGCAGCCTTAGCCACAACAGCAGGCCCCCAGACTCCACACAAATCCGCTCAAGGTGGCTCAGTGAAGCCACTCGTTGCGGCTCATTCGCAAGCAGCACGTCAATATTGCCTTCCCTGGTCCAACATTTGGTGACGCCTAGTTTATCGCGCGCTGTCATGAAGAGGTCATGCCGTGTCTTCGTAAGGAATTCAGACATTGTAACGCCAGAATCCTTCAAATTTGTCTTACTGAACCATACCTTGTCGCGGATATCCACAGCCTGCAGCTTAACAATGATGGGTCTTGGCTTCTTGTTAGAGGACAGACGACCCATTCTGTGGCACCGATGTATAGCCTCCGTGCTGAAGTCCGAGATGCCCAACTGCTGCTTGACAGTGCTAACAACAACATGAGTGGTGTCTTCCTCAGCTTGCTCATTGATAACATAGAACAGCAGTATCTTGCGTCGCCTTTGTTTTTCCATGTTGTCCACAGTCTGGGTTAGGGCCTCAATTTGTTGCTGCATCAAACTTAAAGTTTTTGTGATGTCAGCTCAATAAGTTGCAAACTCAGTAGCGTGTTGACACCGTCGCTGGTGTACTTGTGCTGGCTGCCTTCTGCAATGCCTCCTCAAACGCTGCCATTCTCTTGTGGAAGTCAACTTTCATATCCGCCACAGTCTTGTCCATAGTGAAGGATTGAAAAGTGTGAAGTATAAGAAGTTAAGTGTATAGAATGAAGAGGAAAAAAGTATAACCGGCAGGTAGTCACTTTAGCCTTGTAATGTAGACATAAAAGTTGTAAATAGTATTGAAATCAAATTAAAATAAATAATACTTAATAACTGGGAGCAAAAAAATATGTGTCTTCAGTACCCTTTTGTCTTGTATGTTTGTTGTTTTGTGTTTGTCTTGTACGTGTATACTTTTTTCTGTAGGCCTCATTCTGTGAGTGATGTGTGTGATGATTTTGGAATGAGAGCTGTGGATGAGAGAATGATAGGTATGATTTTAAATGTGTGTTGATGCCACATTTGCCGTATTTCATCAGCAAGTGGTATGTATTTTTGTATTTTTTCTTTATGTTTTCAGAGTTAGGAATTGAAATATCTATTAAATATGTGATTTTTTCAGCTTTTAGCGTTTGTGCTTTATCTGGTCTATTGTTTGTAATTGTTTTATCTGTTATGATCGCTTGGTCCCAGTAGAGTTTTGTGGTTTCATTATTCAAGACATCCTTTGGTTTATATTTGTAATACGGTTCTACTTTATCTACTAACTTATATTTTTGAGATAACAGTGAATGTATTTGTTTGGCTACGTTATTATGTCTATCGGTGTACTGTTTATTTGCGAGAAATGGGCAACCTCCAGTTATGTGATCTATAGTCTCTTGGTTGGTATTACATAATCTACATCTGTCTGATATTACTGTTGGACCCTTAATTATATATCTCTCGTAATTTTTAGTTTTTATTATTTGATCTTGAATTGCGACCATAAATCCTTCTGTTTCTTTATATAAATTTCCTGTATATAACCATGTGTTTGAAGCCTCTTTGTCTATATGTTCTTGTTATATTTGAAGTGGGCTATTTTCCATGATGAGATTTTTGTTATATTATATATTATTATAATATGTTTTTTGTATAGAGACATTGTTTTAGGCACCACTAGCTGACATCTGCAACTTCAGTTTTGAATCATGTTCGCACTATGGGAACCATTTCCTGGCAAAAAAAGTAGCTTATATTTTAAACAATAAATATAAGTTACTTAATATTTATTAGTTAATATTTGTGCAGCAGTAGAAAACTTACTCATCCTGTGGTCACAGCCTCACTCTCACACGCACATTCCTTGACAGCTTATCACTCTCTTAACAACTGTGTGGTGCAACTGTGGCACAAATGACCTGAGGAAGTGGTGTCAGCAACTATGCTAACTACCTCCAAGTGTCACTTGGATAAATGGCTTGCCGTGAACAACAAACAATAAAAGTGATATGTACTTGACTGAACTATACTCCAACACCTGGAAGTGCACATAGCAGCAAATTGCTGCTCATCTATAATTTAAATAATAATATGTTATTCCAGACAGTAAACTATCACTGTGCCAAATAACAGTTAGATCTATCCAGCCATTAGAGTGGGATTGAATAAAAACATCCAAACATTACCACAAAATTTCATACTTAACTTCAAGACTACTCACCACTTCGTGGTTCAGCAACTGCATGAGCAGCTCCTCGCTGCGGAGAGATGTCCTCCTCAGCTCGTAGCAAGTCTCAAGCCTTGAGCAACAGAGGTCGCAGGCCACGGGTGGTCTTCTGTCCTCTGTAACCAACTGTTAAACAATTTTATTACTTTACTACCAGTTTCAACACTAGTGTGTCTATGCAGCAGTCTGCTAACTTTTCCTTTACATTTAGATCAGAAAAGACAACGCCCAAGACGAGACTGAACCAGATCCTTGCAAAGAGAAGCTCCAATGCACCAATTATCGATTATATATCAAGCCTCCCGTGGGCGCCACCGCCCCGTATCTCTCGTGACTTGGGAGTCAACATATATGCCGGTCTCTTCGTATTAAAAAAGCATAAAATAGGTTAAGTTGTTTCTTATAAGAGGCTCTTTTATTAAACGTGCCAGACGTAGTATTACTCACCAGCATCAGAGTCAGAGACTCGTACATCTCCTGTAAATGAGTGTCGGCAATCGACCGCAGTCGAGAGTCGTCCGCTAGACATATTCTACACATAGACAGCTTCTCCATCTCCAAATTAACATTCGCGTCAGTTCAGTAACACCGTTTATGTTGTTTGGAACTTCAGTACTTAAATGTATAATATCCCGAACTTTAAACCATGCAAATCTGTACTGATTTAATGACTAATGATTAACGTTTAACCTCAATTCACAATTTATTTCTAAAATAAATTCGTTCAGCTATGTTCACTACACAGCTATAATGGGATAGTAAAGAATAATTGAGTATGTAATAATTATAAATTTCACATAAAAATACCTAAGCTCCATTAACAACAAAGAGTTTTATTATTACATGATTACACGAAACCCAAAGAGTATATAAGAGTAAGAGGGCGCACTTCAAACAAAAAATCCGAGCTCGGCTCGGCAATTTTTTTTTAATATTTCACGACGCCGGGGTACGAGGAGGGAGAAGAGTTCTCCCTCTACACCGGGGTAGCTATACGCCTTTTTAGCCGTCTCTAGCCAAATAGGCTTAAAGAACTGCATAGTTCCTTAATAATCGATTAATTCCGATTTAAAAAAATCGGTTTCATACAATTGGAATCGATTATTCGCTGGAAATATTTAGGAAACTGAAATAAAATTTCTGAACGAAAATATTTACGAAAGTGAAATAAAATTCCTGAACGAATATTCATAATTTCTTTATTAGGCCTACTATAATAAATATATATATATATATACTATTCACGTTATTACATATTCTAAGAATAATCATAGTTAGAAGGCATTTTTAGTTTCTTTAACGTGAAAAATGTAATTTATTTGCTGTAAAAATACAATTATATGCTCTATTCACAACAGCTGATGATTTAATGTGTAATAACCGGTTAGGAATACAAACCTATCGGAGCTGATATAGCTAGGTCAAACACTCACATAAAGAAATAAAGAATCAACATCTGAGAGCAAAAAAAAGTCAATATCTCAAAAAACTTAATAAGAGTCAATGTATCGCCATAAACAGTCTATTTCTCACAAAACACAAAGAGTCAATTTCTCACACAACACAAGGAGTCAATTTCTCACAAAACAGGATAAACTAGCAGTATTCAACACTATAGAGGAGTAGTCACTCAATTCAACGTAAGCAGTAGATATTTAAAACAGAAATCTTCAATTTTAACAATATTTTCACCAACACGAAAACAAAACAAATATACAAATATGGAGTCTAGGAGCTAAATGACAGCGTTACAAACTCGCCAATCGCCACTCGGCGTCCAGAAAAATGAACCAATCAGTAGAAATGTCAAATACGTCAATTATCCAATCAGAGGAAAGGAAGTTTGCCTGTTGAAAGAAATCGATTTTTTTCTTTAGGCAAGTATACTTTTTCTGTAACCAATCAGAGAAAACTACTACTTTCCTCTGATTGGTTACAGAAAAAACTGATTGGTTGGAATTTCACGACGCCAAGTTCTGAGTCCAAGTAGGGAAGTGTCCCATGCCTGACGAAACCAAACAAGAAACTCAAGAAATTAAAAAAAAAACGTTTTATTATGCACAATTTTGGGTTGGTTACAAGACATTTAAGCAACGTCTTATTTCGTTGATTCTATTCTATTTTTCGGATATGGCAACCAATGTCGCTTTTATTATGTCGACAACTTCTGGCAATGTCAAATGTGCGTTGGAAATTCGTGTGTATAATATCGCCAGGGCCGTCTTTAAACTATTTGAGGCCCTGGGCACATTAGGATCATGGGGCCCCTAGGACCTTGAGAAAACACTATTTAGTTACAATAGATAAAGAAAGACAAACAAGGTTCTAAATTTATTTTAATTTAGTTACTAACTATAAAAAAATAGGAAATATAAAAATAATCTACAAAAGTAACTCGCTTAACATAAAATCCTTAGATTAATTCTATGTTGATTGCAAAGGTACCCTTCTAGATTTAAGATGAGCAAAATCGTTAATCACATCTTCAAAATCTATGGTGTTGAGAATATCACATTCTATGGACATCAGCGACAAACTAGTTAATCTCTCTTGAAGCATTGTACTTCTTAATTCATTTTTTATTCGTTTCAATTTGGAGAAGGAGCGTTCTCCGCTGCAGTTAGTTACCATCATACTTAAAAATATTGTCATTGCAATTTCTACGTTAGGAAATGTGTCTTCAATTTTGTTTTGCTTTAATAGATTATATACCTACTTCCTGTACACTGTTAGATGCTTCATTTTCACTCTGAACATTTTTTAAGTATTCTTTTAAATGTTGACATTCTATTTCTAACTCTTTTTCATTTACATCTTCGTGATAGATTTGAGAAAATTCTTTGCATCCTTGTCGTATCTCTTCGGAATTCAGAGTTTTTAAGTGAAAAAATAAACTAAAACGTTGACTGACGGTCTCATATGAACTTTGTCGCTGTTTTAGGTGAACACTCAAGGTATCGATTATTGGGAGAAAGGTTTCTACGTTGAATCGCTCTTTTCCTTCTCCTTGCGAATAAATTTTCATTTCATTTCATTTCCATTCAATTGGACTGATGGCGCAGAGCCATCAAAAAAAATCAGCCGTGAGCTTCTACGTCTTGTTCTTTGAGATAGATCTTTGTAGTCAGATTCTGGGTTATTTTCTTTGGCAGATGATTCGAAGTTATCAAATTTATCCCTGAGGTTAGTAATAAAATCATAAAGTGAAGTCAACAAATTGGTTGCAACGTCCAGTGTTATTGTTTCTTTCTGAAGATAATTACTTGTTTTGTCTATTCTTTCCAATATGGTGCTCCAGATTTCCGTCAGTATAATAAATTCTAGATTTCCCATTTTTATAGACAGACTAAGGGCTTCGTCTCTTGTTTCTCGTGCCTTTTCAGTATCGTTTGCGATGGTGATTAAAGCTTCTAATATTCTTTTATAACCCCCATGCAAAGCACTTACTGCATCAGCTCGGGCTGACCATCTGGTTTGTGAAAGACTCTTAACAACTTTTTTTGAACCTAAATGTTCTGTTAATATATTCCATCTGTGGGTAGAGCCCGAAAAAAAGTTGTACACTTTCTGAACTATTTCAAAAAACTGTGATGCCTCCGGTACACACCCAGCAGCATGGACACCTACCAAGTTTAGTGAATGTCCTGCACATGGTATAAAGGTGGCAAATTCACATTCCTTGATTCTTGTTTGTAGACCACTATACTTTCCCGACATATTTGAAGCATTGTCGTAGCTTTGTCCTCTGCAATCTTTTATGGGAATATCATGTATCTCTAAAAAATTTAAGATGGTCTCCGCTAAATACTTAGATTTATGCTCTTTAATAGGTATAAATTTCAAAAACCTTTCAACAGGAACACAGTCTTTTACGTATCGAATGATGAAAGTTAGCTGGTCAATATGAGACAGATCGGGCGTACTGTCAACGCTTATGGAAAAATATTTTGCTGATTTAACTTCATTTATAATTTTTTTTAGAACCTGTTTTCCCATTACTTCAATAAACTCATTACAGATATTTGCTGATAAATAAGAAATGTTACCCTTTCCAGGATTCCCAAATTTTTTTAAGTGATCTGCAAGAAATGGATCAAATTCACTCAATAATTCCACACAACCCAAATAATTTCCATTGTTTGAAGATCCTAGGATTTCATTGTCGCCGCGAAATGGAAGCCCTCTCGATGCCAAAAATTTTACAACAGCTACAATCCGTTTAAGTACGTTTCTCCAGTAATCCACTTCCTTTTGATGTTGAGATAATAACTCTATATCTACTCTACCAACCGCTTTACTTCGTGCCAGATAAGTCATCATAGATTGCTTATGCGCTGGGCTATTTTCATGTGTTAAAATTATGTGATTAATATGCTTCCAATCATTACATCCATTCCGAGAGCAAAGATTAACATCAGTTGGGTTAAATAAGCAGCATGAAAAACAAAATACAGAGCATTTGGAAGGCGAATACAGCAACCATTTTCTTTCGACGCTTTCATTGTTCTTTAATTTGCGAATAAATAATGCTTTGTTGAAATATCTCGTCACTAATTTATTACCATCTTTGTAGGTTCTGGATGCCTCGGAAAAGTCAGAATCTTTATTTTGAAAATATACTGGTCCCTTACGAATTAAAATTTCGCGATTTATTTCAACAAACTTTTCGTGAAAATAATCGGCGGGATCGTGCGATATTAATTCTTCTGTGTTGGGAAACTGCTGTTCAATTGACACAGTTGGAGTTGTCGGTTTTAGTGAAGTTACTGAAGTCGTTGCACTTTCGTCGTAGGAATAGTCGCTTTCTGATTCAATCTCTTTTTCAAAATTGGAACATGAAGGTTTAGAAATTCCCGCAATTTGTAATTAAGCTGAGTCATCATGTGGAACATTTATGAGTTGATTGCTACTTACAGAAGTTTCTCCAGTAGTAGTAGTAAAATATGATGTTAATTTTGGTAACTTTTCAATTACTTCTTTCTGATGTAGAGCTTTTTTCCTTTTTTCAGATCCACTAGGATTTTATACGACATTTTATATAATAATTCAGTATTTAATTAATTTTATAACGAAAATATTCACTAACACAAAACAGACAAACGACGATTTAATCAAACAATACTATTTTTTTGTCAGAGCTCAAGCACAGTCAGTAACAAACTAACAACTACAAACAAAACAAACGCCACAACATCGCAGACAAATACTTGAAGGGAATTCCCGTTCGTCAAGTCAAACGACGATCGGGAGTCGGGAATTCCCCTTTTTTGTCTTTGGTATTACGAATGACGTTCGAATAGGTTTCTTAAAGAGATAAACCACACCGCATCAAATAATTCTTCTTTTTTTAATTTAATAATTTTTCTTTTAATTGTATTCTTATACTTAGGTACATATAGGTATTTAAATTAACCTAAATATACTAATATCGGAAAAACTCATTTTTGAGAGAGAGTGGAGTACTTATACCCTGTTTATTTATTAGTTTGATCTTTCTTTTTGACGGATGTCACAACTGAAATCGATATAACTTTGCAACGACGAACAATATTTTCTTATTTTAATAATATTAAAAATTGATAATAATCATAAGAAGAGACACACAACATAAGAGTACCTGTTAAGGACTCAAGCATTTTCCGAAAGTCTTAAGTGGTTTTTATTGCTTCGAAGTAAAATTTAAATAGAAAAACTGAAAACAATGGTACCTACCCAATGTTTTTATGTCTAGTGCAATAAAATTGATTGACGAATGAATTTATTTATTTTGAATAGTTTAAAACATACATACAGCCACATATTTAGCCAACACATTTTTTACACCAATAGATATTTTCTGTTTCCCATCACTGACCCATCTGTCAAAAAGTTCAAGCTATGTTGTACAAGGTATAGCTATCCGCATGCGGCAAACTAAAGCTAATATAATAAGCGTAGGTATTGTAGTAAGTCATTATCATCAGATTTTTCAAAATTAATGTTTTTCGGTAATACCTAAATATCGGTTATCATTTGGTAATCTGGCAGGAACTAGGGGGCCCCATTCGATCGCGGGGCCCTGGGCACGTGCCCATAGTGCCCAGTGGGGAAGAGGGGCCTGAATATCGCTGAGGTGAAGCGAAAGTTGAATGCCGCCTCGAGGTCTAGTAAAAAAGCTACGGCCAGGGCTAAGTTTGAGTTCATCGGCAGAATTGGCGAGCGGCTTGCGCGCTACCCATCTGGCAGTCGTGCATTTTGGTCGCTCGCTAAAGCTGCCGAGGGAAACTTCTGCCAGTCTAGCCTTCCACCGCTGCAAAAATCCGATGGTAGTCTGGCTCATGGCGCTAAACAGAAAGCCGATCTGTTGGGTAATCTCTTTGCGTCAAACTCGACTATGAACAACGGGAACGCCGAACCACCGATAATTTCCAGCTGTGGTGCTTCCATGACTGAAGTTAAAATCACGCAACGGGTGGTCCGGCGCGAGCTTAAGTCCCTAGATGTTCGGAAGTCGAGTGGGCCAGACGGTAAATGGTGCTTAAACACTGTGCCCCCCAGCTGTGCCCTGTACTTACACGTCTTTTCGCACTCTCATACTCCGCAAGGCGGGTCCCAACCTCGTGGAAGACCGCATTCGTGCACCCTGTACCTAAGAAAGGTGACAGGACCGATCCGACCAATTACAGGCCTATCGCTATCACCTCCCTACTCTCGAAGGTAATGGAGCGTGTTATTAATACACAGCTCCTGAGATACATTGAGGGAAACGATCTACTGAGCGATCGACAGTACGGCTTTCGCCACCGTCGCTCTACCGGTGACCTTCTTGTGTATCTCACAAACCGGTGGGCGCAGGCCATCGAGAGTCGGGGTGAGGCACTAGCAGTCAGCCTCGATATAGCGAAGGCCTTCGATCGGGTCTGGCACAAAGGTCTTCTTGCGAAGTTGCCATATTATGGACTCCCCGAGGGACTGTGCGAATGGATCTCCAGCTTTTTATCCAACAGAAGCATCCAAGCTGTCTTCGACGGCAGCTGCTCGGACCGCATGAACATAAACGCTGGTGTCCCACAAGGCTCCGTGTTGTCTCCGACGCTGTTTCTGCTGCATATCAATGACATGCTGTCTGATGACTCCATTCATTGTTATGCGGACGACAGTACCGGAGACACGTGTTACACGGACCGTGCAAAAATCCCTCAGTCCGAGGTGGAGAAGAGTCGCGAACAACTTGTGTCTGAAATTGAGACTACTCTCTCTGGAGTATCCGATTGGGGACGACTAAACCTAGTCCAATTCAACCCCACTAAGACACAAGTATGTGTATTCACCGCTAAGAAAACCCCATTCATTGTGGCGCCGCAATTCCTGGGCACACCGCTTACCATCTCCTCGAGTACAGGAATCCTTGGTGTCGATATCTCCAGCGACGTCCAATACCGAAGTCATTTGCGGGACAAGGTTAAGTTGGCATCAAGAAAGCTCGGAGTGCTCAACAGGGCGAAGCAGTACTTCACTGCGGGGCAGCAACTCCTTCTTTATAAAGCACAGGTCCGGCCTCACATGGAGTACTGCTGTCACCTTTTTGCTGGAGCACCTGCATACCAGCTTGACCCCTTCGACTCAGTGCAAAGACGGGCATTGAGGCTGGTTGACAATCCCATACTCACAGGTAGTGTGGAACCTCTTAGCCTTAGGAGGGATTTTGCCTCACTGTGTGTGTTCTACCGCCTATACAATTGTTTGTGCTCAGATGAATTGTTTGACATGATGCCCGTAGCTACATTCTATCATCGCACCTCTCGCCATAGGCAGGGAATTCATCCTCACACATTGCGACCTGTGACGGTGCGCACTGTGCGGTATGAAAGAAACTTCATCCCACGCACACTCAAGCTGTGGAACCTCCCTGCTGCGGTTTTCCCAAGCGCCTACAATATGGGGTTCTTCAAGAGGGGCATCAGAAGGTTTCTTCATGGTCGGCAGCGCGAGTGTGACACTCCTGGTGTTGCATACGTCCATAGGCCACCGTAACCGCTTCCCATCAGGTGGGCCGTGTGCCTGTCTGCCAACTAAGTGGTATAAAAAAAATTTATAATAATCGGATTCGGTCCGACATCGATATTTGGCTTTTCTTCACTAATGTCCTTATTTACACTCGGAAAATAACTGCTTGTGTTGTTTTGGTGGTGGAATAGTATTTATAAAGTTAGTACTTTTCGTTTATATCGGCGTACGCGCTCATTTCAATGGAAATGAGCGCGGATGTACCCCCTGACGGGGGCGGGGTTAAACCTCCGGATTTACCAAAAAAACGGTAAAACGTTCTGCCGCACCGGATTCGACGGATGCTGATCATAAAAAGACCTGTTCGCCAGCGGAATCTATTCAGTCCATCTACTCAAAGCCGGGTTACGATTCTGACTCTAAACTCGAGTACTCAAGTACTGACAAAGGTCCTTATAACGTATATGTCTCGAGATTGGAGCAGGACCCAACAAGCGGCTTACCATTCAAATCTTTGAGGTTTGCTCAGTTCCTTTTTAAAAACAAGGTCGAAAACATTAAAGCGGGAGAGATTAAAAACATTGGCCGTAATAGGGTGTCCGTGTAGTTCGATTCGGCAGATGCAGCAAATTGTTTTTTAAATCTTGTTTTCCTTAAAGATCACAATTGAAGACGTGACTGGATGCAGGAGGTAACTAACAATTTCTGAATGTTGAGATAATCGGCTTCAAAGTTTGAACATTTCATTTGGAAATATTATGTTTTCTGATTATTTATGTCAACATATAATAGTGTGAAATTGTTGTAATTGTTCATATTTATTAGGAGGGAAGCATAAAATTTAAAATAAGTGGATGGAAATTTATTTATTTGAAAAAATGTGTACATACATTCTTCATCCACCGACAATGTAATATGATATTACGAATTTTAAGCATGGAATACATATTTAACGTTACATACCCCCTGTATGTAACATTAAATATATAAAAAATGTAGATTTTGCAACATTTTGTCAACTTAACCTTGAGCGACAATGTTATATTAACAATAATGATACTCTGGTTTCAGGGATGTTATCTATTTTCAACCGACTTCTAAAAAAGAGGAGGTTCTCAATTCAATCGGTTTTTTAATGTATGTACATCGATTATGATCCGATTTTCGTGATTCTTTTTTAGTTCGAAGCGAAATAGTTGCCATTTGGTTCATAAAATTTTTATATAGTTTGGACCTGTAGTTTAAATTTCATAAGAATTTATGTATATTTCGACATGTATATTTTAACCGACTTCTTCTCTATGTTCTTCAATATTTCAGTTTTATATGAACCGATTTTATTAATTCTTTTGGCTTTGGATTCGGTATAGCTCACAGGTAGTTCCATATAAATTTTATTGGTACTTGACCTTGGACTCCGACGATACGCCAGAGAATTCCTCAAAATCAATTTTTAATATTAACTTACGTGTTTGCGGAAATAAACTAGTAAGTAGGGATCATCATCATCTCAGCGTTGTTAATTAGGAGGTAGGACACGGTGGTATTTCCGCCCGATTGAGCATTCCGACTGGGGAAGTACCTCCGCCCTACAGAATGCCGCGGTAATTATTTTTTTTATACCACTTAGTTGGCAGACAAGCACACGGCCCACCTGATGGGAAGCGGTTACCGTGGCCTATGGACCTATGCAACACCAGGGGTGTTACACTCGCGCTGCCGACCATGAAGAAACCTTCTGATGCCCCACTCGAAGAACCCCATATTGTAGGTGCTTGAGAAAACCGCAGCAGGGAGGTCATTCCACAGCTTGAGTGTGCGTGGGATGAAGTTTCTTTCATACCGCACAGTGCGCACCGTCTCAGGTCGCAATGTGTGAGGATGAATTCCCTGTCTATGGCGAGAGGTGCGATGATAGAATGTAGCTACGGGCATCATGTCAAACAATTCATCTGAGCACAAACCATTGTATAGGCGGTAGAACACACACAGTAAGGCAAAATCCCTCCTAAGGCTAAGAGGTTCCACACTACCTGTGAGTATGGGATTGTCAACCAGCCTCAATGCCCGTCTTTGCACTGAGTCGAAGGGGTCAAGCTGGTATGCAGGTGCTCCAGCAAAAAGGTGACAGCAGTACTCCATGTGAGGCCGGACCTGTGCTTTATAAAGAAGGAGTTGCTGCCCCGCAGTTAAGTACTGCTTCGCCCTGTTAAGCACTCCGAGTTTTCTTGATGTCAACTTAACCTTGTCCTGCAAATGACTTCGGTATTGGATGTCACTGGAGATATCGACACCAAGGATCCCGATACTCGAGGAAATGGTAAGCGGTGTGTCCAGGAATTCGTGTTGTGTTCCCAGCGGTGAGTAGGGTACCCAGAGCTCTCTGTAGAATTTGTGCTGTCAGTGGGATGACTGACAGTCAAGACTTTGCGTTAGTCCCGGTCGCATTCATTTTTCCGGTTTTTACTTTTTCACATCTCACGGTCTTAAGTACCCATGGTATGAGACGATTGGTACGCATGTCATCCTCCACGATACCAATTCAGCACTCGCTCTGTCTACCCCTCTCACCGGGCTCAGTAAAGGCGACATGGTCAGATGCAGCCTGGCGATCACCGCAGAACACGACCACACCAGCGGAGGAACTCTTCGGTATTAACCGCGATGGCACGGACATGAAGGCTGCCCCGGATGCGAGAGTTACTCACGCGATCCTTAAGCGGTACTCCACATATCAACCGCATATTCCTCTGGTTGTGTTGCTCTAGCAATGATCATACTTCGCAGCCGTGTTAGCGGACCGGTCTAATTATGGGTTTTATAGATCTGCCTCTTTTACCTAACCGGCATTTTGGGGAAACAAATGAACCTAGTTACCTCACGCCACTTGGCCCATGCAATACGTGACTTAGCGTCGCCTGTGCGCTCGACTAAGGCATCAGTTTAGCGCTTTTTTGATGATCTGTTTTGGATCATTAAGGAGTGTCATCACTATGATGCGAACAAGGACTCCGGGCCACCCTTGCGAAAGATGACCGGGGCAGCGGCACGATGCGTTCTTTCCGAGTGCAAGATGGGTACACCTTGGTTCCCAGTTCGCACATCCACCGATTTCACTGCAATTCCAAACCGACTTCACTTGGACTCCGACACTCGAGTGTACGGCAGCTGGGTAAGAGTGGAATCGTAGGGGTATGGAGTCCGTTTAAAGTCGGAATGCGTTGAAATGGATTCGTTTTGGAGTCGGAGTGAAGTTAATTTACCATTGGAGTGAAGTCGGTTTGAAGTCGGAGTGAAGTTGGTTTAGGGTTGGAGTGAAGTCGGTTTGGAATCGGAGTAGTTGTTTTAGAGCTGGAGTTGGAATGTAGTTGAGGGGAGTCACCGTGATATCGGAGGGAGTCAGATTGAAGTCGGTTTGGAGTTGAAGTGAAGTCATTTTAGATTAAGAGTTTGAAGTTTGAAGTTAGACACATGGTATACATGTAAAGTCGGTATGGAGTGAAATCAGTTGTGTCGGAGTAAAATCAGACTGGAGTCTTTCATATTTAACACGCAACACAACATGTCACGCTTAAAAAGTTCGGCAGCATTGAGCAACATGTGCGATGTTGGCAGCTTATGCGCAACGTGCCGGTCAGTTTAGTTATGTATGTGTACATTTAATTATGTAACCTACATCCCGAGCTACAGCATATTTCGTATGGAAGTGGTGAGAGATATTCCCACCGATTGGACGTTGGAGGAATTAGTTGGGGGTAAATCCTTTACTGCTGGAGAAGTGGTGAGAGCTAGACGTCTCAATACAAAAATTACAAGAGACAATGTTCCTGTGTGGGCTCCATCAAACACTGTTGTTCTAACTTTTTTGGGTCAGGTCCTTCCCGATAAAGATTTTTGTTTTAATGCATCGCTTCCTGTTTCTCTTTACCAGCTTCCAACAATACAGTGCATGAATTGCTGTCGATTCGGCCACATTGCCAAGCAATGCCGATCAAAACCCCGATGTTATAAGTGTGCATAATCCCATGCCGGTGATTCCTGTACTGTTGCTGATACAGGTATTTCTTGCTTTTTATGTTCCGGCGGTAACCATCCCGCTACCGACAGAAGATGTCCTGAGCATAACAGGCAAAAATCTACAAAAAGTATTATGTCTGAGGAAAATATAAGTTATGCCGAAGCCTCTTCTAGACTCCCTCAGTCTCGTAGACCCCTCTATTCCGAGGCTGCTGCTAGGCCCCAAACTCCTAAATATTCTTCTCTCATTTCTCCTCCTGCCCCTTCCCTCTTGTCTCCTCCTTCTGTATCTTATAAAAAAACTATTTCCCTCCCTATACGCCCAAGGTTTGTTCCAGGGAAATTTTTTGATGTTCATGAACACAATAAATTGACTAATTCGCCTCCTTCTACTCAACCCAATGGGTGCTGCATTAAACCTCCTACAGAGACTACCCCACTGGCCACTCCCAATGACAATGTTGTCCAACTTTTGCTCTGTTCGTTAATAAATATACTAACGAAATTGTCAGATGCTCTGCCGCACGACGTTGCCCTTCTTGTAGAACAATTACTGGAGATTATCTCAAAAAATAATTTTAACAATGGTTCTCAATCTCCTTCAATGGAACTGTAAGAGTATTCGTCGCAGAAAGCCAAATCTTATTGATTAAATAAATCAACACCAACTTGCTTTTCAGGAAACCTTACTAAAACCTATGTCCCGTTTTAGAAATTCTACGACGCATTTTAACGTTTGCTTTATTTTATTATTATTGTAATAGTGATATATCCAAGGTAATAAATATACGTGACTTGTTAAGTTGGAAGAAATCACTTTTGTTTATTTATTACATTTCTAGCGTTTTTTGTGCGTTACTTAGGCTCGTTAATTTAATTGTGTGCACGTTTCACTGTAATAGTTCAATATTTTTGTCTTAAGAGTTCTGTTTGGGAGTTTAAAGTTCACACTTTACTTCAATATCACAATTTAGTATTCATACATAACATTCTTGCCGTTGTATAGCGTTATTAGTTACTAATTAACGATAATTTCAATCACTTTTGTTGCCTTAATTTGGTTAAAATAATTAACAGCGCGAAGCACTTTTTTGAAATGTGTTTACTAGACAGTGCCATCTTTGTCCGCATTTGACGTTTCTCCGCATTCTAGATTCCACAACACAAGCTAGTTTAGTTATACTTACCATGGGTCCAAATAGCACTGTGTGCAATGATATTACATACATAAAAAGAGGCAGATATGTTACTAGAGCGCGCCTGGTGAAGACGTGAAAACGTCCCAATTGGGACGTATCGCATTCAGTGCATGTCTTGCAAACGCCGAGTTGTCACGTATGTAAGCGCATAATAAAATTGCAACAAAATGCCATCGCGTGCTTTTAAAAAAATTACAAATTACGACACTAAGATTAATAAAACACAAGGGATCTCCTATAACATGTAAATACATAAAATATTACCGATTTATTAGTGTTTTCTAATAAAATTAGTTTAATAATATTCTTAAAATAATGGCGGCAGAAAAACAAGACAAAAATATTTTTGACATGAGTACGACAAGGACACAATAACACTGCATGCATAGATTATCAGTACAGACGGGACATTTTCACTTTACTGCCTACTAAAGTAATAATTGACCTGCTGTTCAGTTTCATTTGTTATTTAAAAGTTTGTAATCACCAGTATTAATCACCATCACCAGTATTAAGGTATATCGCGACATATCGATTAAGTCAGGACCATATTGAAATTATTTTTGGTATCATTCGACATATATCCGAACACCATTCAATTAAAAGGATTGTACAAAAAAATTTCAATCATTTAGAGTTACGTAGTGCTTTTAGCGGCAATTGTATTCCTTTGGAAAATATTCCTGTATTTACGTGCTCATCATCAGGAATCATAAATATTAATTCGTCGTCACGATTTCCTGTTTTACACGAAACTGATAATATTGTAGATATCCTTACATCCAGTGATAAAAATTCGGAAAACAATACTAATATTCTTGCTGGAATGCTTAGTAACGAAAGTTCTTCAGAATCGGCTAAACAAATATTTCTGGTTGGATTGCAAGAAAATTAGCAAAAACTTTAAAATGTGAAACCTGTGTTGATACCTTGTACCCTAATAAAAATTGTGGTTCCACAAATTAATTTCAATTAGAGATATGGGAGGTTTATGCTATTCATCAGAAGATTTGTTTTCCGTTTGCTAACAGTCAGAAAGTGTTATTAAATCTCATTTGAATGAAAAAGGAGTTCATTTTGTAAATAATGAAGATGTTGATAAGTTAAAGTATCGAATTTTAAAAAAGTTTTTAAGCTCCAACATATTTCACTCACTTTTAGACCATTCAAAGCAACAAGCACCGTCTTTTAATCATCGCATAAATTTAATTAAAACATTAATTGACAAATATACTGCTGTTCGGCTTCATTCTGCTCATAAAAATAATCCCGAAATAAAAAAACTTTCTAAGAGGCAGAAAAGAAATAAATGAAAGTTATTCGAAGGCGTTTAATTTTTTCTTAGTTATCGTTTTGTTTCTTAATTATCATTTTGAATTTTATATTATCATTTTCCGAAATAAATAAATACGTATATTTTTTTCATCGAATTTTATTTCTTACCTACCAACGAAATACCCCTTCTGTTTAACAAAACTAATCTATGCTTCGAAGCTATACTAGAAGCGCAATCGTCCGAGTTATAGCTATCTTTTTTACTCACGTGCTTATCCCATCTTTCGCACTACTTTAACGCTAATTGTCAACTGTTGTGCACTGTATAGGCATGTTTAGCCTGCCGGATCAGATTTGACGAGTCAGTTACTATGAACGTAACATATCTTGTATATAATATCATTGACTGTGTGTAACTCGTGCGCATTACCATGGCAACTGGCTTCTCAAACGTAACAATAACAAATCTGAATTAAAATTCGATAACTAAAATTCGATAATTGCTGCTGGGCCGGCAGTCTGTACATTCGTCGTTAATACTTATCTTACGAAATCGTAAGCAAAGTTAACAACAAAATTCGGTTTCTTTGCGTCAAACCCAAGTCTGTACATTTTGAGGTAGCGACTAAGCGAGCAATAATGTATGGGGGATGCAAGTCTCTACATGTATCGGTGCGAGTTAACGACGGTATTTGGTACGGTGGCAATATTAGCAAGTCTCGACTTCCAAGTTAACAAAAATTGTCGTATTCTTAACAAATTTCGTCGTAAAGAATGCGAGCATTCTTGAAGGCCCGCAAAGTAGTTAACGTCGTTAACTATTTGTTATTATTTGTCCACATTTTGTTGATGTTTTCAATAGAATATTAAATATGAAATTGGGCAACATTGAGGAAATAAGTATTATATATTATAAATGGAGGCTAATTTGGTGAATTTAGTTGAGTTTCAAGTTATTATTTGGATGATAATGATGTTTTATTGTTCAATTTTACATTTTAATAATCTCTAAGGTTATGAAATGGATGATAAAATACAATTATAAGATGATGGATGTTTATTTAGTGAATTTGGTTGAGCTTTAAGTTATTAGTTAGATGATAATGATGTTTTATTGTTCAATTTTACATTTTAATAATCTCTAAGGTTATGAAATGGATGATAAAATACAATTATAAGATGATGGATGTTTATTTGGTTGAGCTTCAAGTTATTATTTGTTAACTTTTGGTGATATGTTTATGTTATATTGTTAAATTTTATGTTTCATAATCTCTAAGGTTATGAAATGGATGACAAAATAGAATTATAAGATGATGGATGCTTATTTGGTTGAGGTTCAAATTATTATTTGTTGACTTTTGGTGATTTATGTATGCTATATTGCTCAATTTCATGATAAAATACAATTATAAGATGGTGGATGCTTATTTGGTGAACTTGGTTGAGCTTCAAGTTATTATTTGTAGACTTTTGGTGAAATGTGTATGTTATATTGCTCAATTTCATATTTAATAACTTCCCAAGGCCATAAAATAGATAATTATATTCTGATGGATGCTTATTAGTAACTGTCATGTTCATGTTTGTAGGACTAGTAACTAACACAATATAAGTTACTGCAGAGTTCATACAAAGATTATCGGTAGGTAGTAAGTAGATTTCTATATAGGTAAATTAAATAAAACATGTATATATATATAGGTTCATATCTTGTGCATTTATTACTTCAAAGTACTTAATACAAAGAGTTTCTATTAAGCTTTTACAGACAATAAAATTTTCTCAGTCTTCATTTTGTAACATTTTGTTATGACTTCGGCTATGGGTATCCTCTCCTCAGGCTTGAGTTGAGTGACAAACAACGGCTGGCATCTGCAATGAAAAGAAATAGATAGTTATAGGATTACAATATTTTCATTTCGTTCGCTATTTCATTTGGTTCTATTAAAGACAGTAAATCCCTAAAGAATATTACTTTTGGGAAGGCTATGTTCAGTTTATTGCAATGACAGCTTCTGTGGGATGGGGATATTCAACTAGGTAACCAGCAGGAGGTTTTGAGGCAACAAATGCCAACAACAACAAATGGGGCTCCCACCAGGTCCAGGTAAAGAAAGTAGGCTTGACGTCGTGGAGGAGAAAAAGCCGAAGGCGGACCCTGAACTGCGAGGTAACAATGCAATCAGTATAGTATGTCTACACAAAGATGATGATGACAATGTTCAATTTCCGTTCAGTGAAAATATGTATATAAATCAAATATATCTATTTGCAATGGTTGTGTATCTGCCTATTGTCTGCCCCGGTTGCCATACTAACATCTATGGGAGTCGTTATATATGGCAAAAGCCCGTACAGAAGGGCTAACCATCTGTCCGGTTAACAGCTTCTCTGCTGGAAGGATCCACCACTTGAGCTTGAGTGACAGCTGCTGGCATTTGTAATGAATAATAATAGATAGCAAAAGGATTATACAATTTTCCTCTGATATAAACTGTAGCCTCATGGATACAACCTTTAGTTCCATGAAAAGCAGAAAGTGCCTGCAGAATGTTGGTTTGGGATTGTTAGTTTATATTATAGTAGTTACTAATTTGCAAGTGGATAGCACACATCTAAGTATGAAAGAGAAGAAACCACTTCCTACTTCACGTAGAACATTACTGTAGTGTCTTGCATGTAAGTTACATATTTGTGTGTCAGTGGGGTATATATATACCTATTATGTACTACTATGGTACTCGCAAGGTTACTTGTACAATAATTACCATTTTCAAGAACTGGGTCGGCACATTCTTGTAATATGGCACCTCTGAAGTGTTGCTGATGTATAATTTTGGCCACTTGGTTGACTTGCAGTTGACAAGGCGAAAACAATCGAAAATAATGTTTCTGAATGATTCTCTGGGACAGTGGAATGCCACAGATGTCCACCATAGTGTCAGTTCAGTGTATACTTGTCGTTAGGCCAAGGGGCTGGTTCATCATTGGGGTCATCGGCCATGGTTCTAGTGGATATCCATCATCACCTGTGGATTAAATCAAAATATAATATATGTTATAATTGTTATATTGACACATTGACAGCCCCTGTGGTGTAACGGTATTAAATGCAGCTGCTGCTTTGTGCAAATATTTGTATGAATAAGGGTATTAGCATTGGTTTGGTTGTGCGTCAGAAAAATGTTAAGCCGTTGGTTGCAGTTAACATGTATGACAGTCATTATATAGGAGAAATAGTCCACACAGAAAGGGTGATCACTCGTCCTGTCAACAGCATCCCCACTGGCAGTAATAGTATATTGACACATGGGGTGTTCAGTTATTTGACTCAAAACTCACCAAGTAACCATGCATGGTGGTCTCCGTTATTAAGAAACGTCTTCATGTGGCATGAACTGGGGAATTTTCATATGATATATGTGGCTATCATGCAGAGCTCCTGGCCATCGAGCATTTATATTGAAAATGAGCAGAATAGTGTCACACACCTAAAATGATAAAAAGCACATAAATTATACAATTACAATATATTAAATGAGATGAAGTACTTCTAGATAAATAATAATTTTGAATTAGATAAATGATAAACAATGTACAAGTTATACAATGAAACTTACATAGGACTCCACAGAAAGCCCGTAAGGGCGTTTTCTTTCAAGTGATAGCGCTATTTCATCAACAAGTTCTTTAAACATTGCCTTTGTAATGCGATACAATGATAGGAATTCACCATCAGCCAAATTCAAATAATTTTCACTAGCGCGCAGAATCCATGCACCTTGCCGTCGCAATACCATTTCCCGCTTTTCGCCTATATTCTAGAGTAAACTAATCCCATGCTAAACACGCTTCAGCCATAATATTTCTCGTATTTCCCTACAACCTCCAAAAATATTCAATTCTTTTTCAAGGCTTCTTTGTTGGCTTCTTGCTTGTGTGTTATGTCACTTGTGTCAACTTGCCATGTCAGAGTCTATGTTTGGTCTATATATATGTATAATAATCTATGGTAAGGGTGTTGTGAAAAATCAATCAGCGGAGAGATTTTTCTGTTTGATGAAATTGTACAGTCAAAAAAGATACAATTACAAATTCATAAAGCATAAATGTACAAACATAATAAAAATGTCAACAAATTACACAGTTAACCAAAGAGAATCTAAGGGTAAGAGTGACAAATTCTATGCTTGTCTATGCTATTAAGGTACTATCCGAGAATTTGTTAAGTTAACGACGAATTTCGGTACGGCAACCGACAAAAATCGTAACTTTAAGTACAGACTTGGGAATTTCGGTTAGTTTGCGTCGTTACGTACTTAACATCCGAATTCGGTCGCTATCTCATGTACAGACTGCCGGCCCTGGTCTCGAAGGACGTGAGCGGGGCCTCGTGCGGGGATGGGAGAGGAAGATTGTTTTCGAGCCAAGCGAGATGTTTTTGCACGAGTTGTATAATTCTTATTCGTAATTATTATGTATCTAAACCCCAGTGACTTCACAAAATTCACTAAGCGCTGTTGGGTACCTCTTGAGGACAGCGCATTTCATCAAACTAACGGTTCGGAGTTTCCCAACAATAATGTCCGGCGGACTGCTCTCCAATCAATCAATCGCATTTAGTTCGGAGCGCACAAAGTTCGGTGGTTCGGGCCGTACCAAGTACGGTGGTGTGTTAGGACTTTAACACTAGAGAGTTACCAGTAAAGACTATCGTCACCACTCTTCTCTACTACAGGCTGCCACTCACAGCTCTTTGTACAATGTTAGTAGCTACGTGTCCTTCATAGTGCCGCATGGTCGCTCCACGTCTCTCATCCAATCACCTTCGGCGTGGTTGACAGACATCACCTGATACTCGTAGCTTCAGCGTCTGGTACAGTACTGTCTATTGTCACTCTCAGTACCCTAGAGTTATTCCCATTTTCGGTAAACACACCTCTAATCTGTGTGGTAGGTGCTTGCGAATCTCAGTATTATTACTAAAAAAAACTGAAATTTAATAAAATCTATCCATATTATGTATTCATCATCAAAATTAGAAAGTAACATTAATAAAGTTACTATGAAAGTGTACAATAGTAAGCACTATACTTTAAATGAATCACAAGCCTTTATTAAAGTTCTTACTATACACTATGTCAGGTATAAGCAGAGGACAAATAATAACGCTACGAGTGTTGCCGCTGGAGGTTGCTTCCATAACCGACATCGCCTCTAGTCGCTAGTCATTCATTCATTTATTTATTTATTCTGGCAACTGTAGTCCACACACAAAAAAAGTAAAGACATGCAACATTTAAAACAGTTAATTGGATTCTGTTGATAGTCTCTGAGTACAATTGTTCTGTGGTTGATAGGTTCACCAAGTCTCACGTTCAACGTGTGTCTTGGTGTGTATAAATGTATGTCTGTCACGTGGTATATTTCCAGACTCACTAAAAATTGCCAAAGTTACCCCCATCTATAAATCTGGCTGTAAAACTGACCCAGGTAACTATAGACCGGTATCCGTTCTCCCCGTCCGTCTTGTCAAAAATCTTTGAACGAATTATATACGACCGCTTAAATAAGTATCTATTACAATGATATTACATATAAAAAGGAGTAGATGTGTTATTGCGCGAGAAACGTGAAGATCCGAAAACGAGTCAATTGGAACGTTTTGTCTCTAGTCCGCAATACCGACCGGCGCCGGTCGAACGTAGAGCGAGAGCTTCAGTGATTTGAAACAAAACCGTTTAAAATTACAAAAATGCCATCGTGTGTGTACAGACATTGCAAAAACTATCACTCTAAAATTAATAAATCACAAGGGATTTCATATCACATGTAAGTATTACTTATTTCAACTTATTAAGATTATATTTTTCATTTTTCTCACTTGCTTGTTATTCAAATTAAAAATGTCAGCACGAAAATAAAAGGAGACAGCATGATATAATTTGGTACGTGAGCGACAAGGACTCGTGTACTCTGAACATAGATTAAAGTACAGATGAGAATATCGTACCCAGTACTATAACTATGAAGGTGGTGGATGAAACTGGAGGATGGCCATTCACCACCCCGGGGTGGTAAACGAAACTTAGCAGTGCTATGCACCACCCCGGGTGGTAGATGAAACTTATTATTCCCAGCTACCACCCCGGGTGGTAAGTTCGAGGGTGGTAGATGGGAACAAAGGTAACATACCTTCACTACCTCGCAATTCTAAATTGTTATTTTTTGTAAGTGTGTACTAAAACTATGTGGTTCAAATAAGTTAATGAGTGCGAACTTCACTTCACTGGCAAGTACCTACCTAGGTACTTGTTAAAGTTGTACTATTGGCAGTATAAAAAAATTACATACATATGCTCACGCCTTTTTCCCTCCGGGGGAGGGAGAGACGGCAGCCCGCCAACTGCTTCTGTCCTTGCATACTTCACGCGCTTCCTCTACTGTCATAATATAGCTTTTTTTATAATACAACTGGGCTACGCCCGCGGCTCCGCCCGCGCGGATGTCGGTCTGCACGTCTTTTGACTATATCTCTGGGTCTACTCGCCCGATTGTGATAAAACATGCGTATGATTTTAAGTGTGACCAAGACCTTACAAACGAAAAATACAATAAAAAATTGTCCAGTAGTTTTTGCGTCCATCGCGCACAAACAGACAAACAGACAAGACCTAAAAAAATATATCATCGTGTTCAGTATCGTTCATATTATATTTCCCACGTATTTTTTTTTAAATATCTCCAATTTACAGACACAGCTGGTTTACAATTTTATAACATTATAGATAACAAAGTGTATCTATACTATTATATAATTGTAACTGTTTTTTTGGAATTCTTGTCTGTTTGTCTGTTTGTGCGCGATGGACACAAAAACTACTGAATGGATTTCGATGCGGTTTTTTTTAAAGGTATTGGTCATACTTAAAATCTTACGCATGTTTCATCACCAGCCATCGGTCGAGTAGGACCGGAAATATATTCAAAAAACCTGCAAATCGACATACGCGCGGGCGGAGCCGCGGGCGTAAGCTAGTTCAACCATATAAGTATTTGAATTTAATAAATAATGTTTTTTTTTATTTAGACAGCGAGTCAACAGTAATGTAAATTACATTTGCATTACAATTTTTTTTTGTTTTAGTTTTTTTTCTTAATAATACATAGAAACCTATCTCGGTAAAAAAATTATAGGTCATAAATAATAAACGAACTACATCATAGCAGACAACATCGTCAAACATTTATATTGTATATATTTACCAATACCTATGTGTATACACATCTTAATAATTTCCTGACCGTACGAACTGTACTGATCGCAACATCAGTACAGTTCGTTCGTGGAACGCGAAGTACAATTGTGGTCTAACGTTTATTAACTTATTTGAACAGTATAGCATTTTATAAGTTATAACTTACGTGCTAGCACTTGATAATTTTGCCTGAATGACGTGTTTGTTCCGTTTTAAGGTTTCCAACCTATGAAGTCCGACTTCAAGAGTGGATCGCAATTGTTCGTGAACAAAAGAATGAGTTAAGCTGGATTTATTCAAAAAGCAGTAGAATCTGTAGGTAGCAACCACTTCAAATCTACTGATAAATATATTTCAAACAAAGGTCGAACACTACTTAAAGAAATGCTGTTCCTCTTATAAAGGTAATTAATAAACATAATGATATTAAAATTTGCACGCTCTACGGGGCAGAATATGCTGTATTCACTAGCTTTTAAGACCTATAATGTAACCATATTCGAAGCAAATAAATGAATTGAATTGAATTGAATTCCAAATTTATTATATAATTACAAAAAAAAACTGTGTATGTTTAGCTATTCCTCATACGATGTACATGTAATAAAATTGCTTTTACATAGTAAGCGAATTGTCTTCAGTACATATAATATAACTATGGTGCCATATTTAGAGGTCAAATAGATTATATTTTTTATTTTTCAGGAATGCGTAAATCAAAATATTATACAAATGTCCCCGTCGAGTCTTGACGACGTCAGTATACCAGATATGGAAGAAATTTTAGAAACAACCAGAAAGGCAGCACTCAAAAAATACGTTCGAGAATTAACTTTCAAACAAAATCTTTTGCGGAACAAGAATAAATAATATATTATCTATCTATATTATCTATTATCAATAGAATAATATATTATGTATCTATATTATCTATTATCAATAGAATAAGATATTATCTGCAAAAGTCAATTTCTACATGATTCTGTAATAGTGAAAGAGGATGTCACGATCATTCTTCAATAAATATATATGACGAAGGAGGGTCTCCGTAATTGTTTTTAAAAGGTGTGACACCAGCATTGCTGGCGTCACAACTTCCATGATCAGAGCTATCGCTCATCTTCAATAACAGAAATAAACACAAGTACAAAGTACAAATAAAAAAAAGTAAACACAAGTAATACTTCCCTCAATTTATTCTCAAACTTTTGAGGAGGTCCGATCGCTACGACGGCTCGAGTGAGAATGACTCGATTGCGCGTGCGCTCGGCCTTTTATAGCAAAATTATGCGAGTCATTCATTCGAACAAAACATCCATCCTTGCACAATAAAATAGTTTTTACATTACAAAATGTTACAATTTGATAATCAAAACGTTTTAAAGTTATTTTAAAAGCTATTAGCATGTGTGAATCTATTTTTAATGTTTACACATGATAAAACAATGACCACATGTTTTCATATCAGAAATGCAGCTCTCTTACAAACAGAATACGTTAAAAATAATCTGTATCTAATTATAAGCAATATTAATCCGTTACTCTAATGTTTTTAAACGCGATTTATTACCCAATCACAATAAACAAATCTGATTTGATTTTGAGGTTATCCTATTTGTTTTGAAGTGTAGCAGCCCGCCGACACGGCCATTCTGACAGGCGGCGCGTGCTCTGTGCCTGCCTACATGTGATGTTTAATGCCTGAAAACGAAAACGTTTTTTCTTTGAAGTAGGTATCAGTAAGCAACCCATGTTGCTTATTTTTATAGAGTTATTGTTGTTACAACAGTACACAAAGACATCTTAAGTGTACTGCCTTATTAATTTAGAATCTGTGGTGTATACGTGTCTACCCATAGTTCCACAAGGCGTTCCTACGGTATCTCAGGGTTCACTTGTGGATACATCAAGGATCCGTGGTTAGCTCAAGGGTAACACATGGTTTAGCTCAGAGGTACCACTCTCCAGACATTTTATTCTTGTAGATTCTAGTTGAAAATATCGTGAAAAATAATGAATTTTGGCTCACAGGTTTTAATCCGATGACGTGTGTTCGGCGTCGTGAGTTATCTGGACTGGCTGGCTAGCTTGAGATGTGGATGGCACTGGATCAGGGACGGTTGCAACGTTGTTTTGCGATGTCTCGAGATCATCTCCCGCCGACACGGCACCTTGGTGTCCCGGTTGTGGTGCACGCCGAAGTTGATCGTGGGCGACTTTTCTGGAGCGGCCTCTGCCGACCACCTTTTTCACCATGTAGCGGTCATTTGCAAGAACCCTGATAATTTCGTAGGGCACACTGAATTTGGGATCCAATGATGTTTGATTGCGGGGATTGTTTTTGACCAGGACATAGTCCCCACGTTGAAAATGATTTATTTTAGCCTTGCGGGAGTTGAAGCGTTGCCTATCATACTCAGCCGTCTGAGTCATTCGTTGCTGTACTTGTCTGGTCAATGCCTCTATGTCAATCGTTTGGTTGTCAATGTCGACCAGATTGAGTAATCCTGGTGGTGCGCAATGCTTCCGTTGTGTGATCAGCGTGAGTGGTGCTACTCCTGTCACGCGATGTGCTGTGCAATTCATTGCTAACTGTAGTTCTTCAAGAGTGCTGTGCCACTGTTCGGTTTCGTAATTCTTGATCATTACCAGTGCATTTTTCAGTGTGGCTACCACTCTCTCCACCTGACCATTTGCTCGGCTGATGCCTGGCGCTATGGCATGAATGTTTATACCAAACTGATCACAGAACTGTTTGAACTCGCCTAAAAATTCGCGTCCTCCATCCACGATTATTTGGACTGGTGTTCCGAATAAATGTACAGTACGTTTTAATGCGGCAAGCGTACTGTGTGGGCTTTTGTCAGTGGCATGATATAACAGTACGTATTTTGTGAATGCATCCACTGTTACAATAACGTACTGTTGATCCTCTTGGGTTCCCAACTTTCCCGTGATGTCCATGTGGATCACTTGAAATGCACATGTTGGCTTTTCAATCGGATGTAGCTGTGCTTGTACTGCCCCGGATGGGCCTTTACAAGTTCTACATACTACGCAGTTGTCAACGTATCTTCGGATCGTGGTGCTCATCTTATCGAACCAGTAAGTTTCTTTGATTTTCTGTAGGGTTTTCTCCCAACCTGGGTGCTTAAGTGTGGTGTGGAAGGAGTTAATTAAACTCCATTGGAAGGACTTCGGTACTACTGTTCGCAGCTGTAGGCCGAATGTCTGGTCTAGGACGTGCTTCTTTAGTACGCCTTCTTCCAAGGTAAAACCTTCCACTGGATTGTTGTCAATCAGGTTATTCAATATTGGCCGAAGTTCGTCATCTCGTTGTTGTTCTACCTTCAACCATTCAAGGTCTTTTGTGATTACGTTTACTGCTAGTTCACCGTGGTTTCTGCTGAAGTAATCAGCATGCTGAAGACGGTTTCCTTTACGGTATTCGAGCTCGAAGTCATAATTTTGTAGAAACGCCCACCAGCGGTGAATCCTTGGTAACAAGTCCTTCTTGTGTTTCGACGCCTTAAGTGAATTACAGTCGGTTATTACTGTAAATTTTCTTCCGTATAGGTACTGTCGAAAGTGCTTTATTGCTCGGACCACTGCTAATGTTTCCAGTTCGTATGAGTGATAACGGCTTTCAGTATCAGTGGTCCTCATGCTCATGAAAGCTACCGCATGTTGTCGTCCGTCGAAAATTTGCACAAGGACTGCTCCAAATCCAAGACTGCTTGCGTCTGTATACAGTTGTATTGGTGCTCCTTCTTGAAAAAGGGTCAGCACAGGAGCTGAGGTGAAGCATTGAATTATCGTTGACCTGGCCTTCTCGTGTCGGTCTTCCCATTCCCATTTGGCTCCTTGTTTGGTTAATTCGTACAGCGGTACCATGATGCGCGAGAAATCCGGGATGTACTTCCGGAAATAGCTTGCGAGTCCATTGAATTGCCTCACTTGTTTGACGGACTTCGGTATTGGGGCTTTGACCAGCGCTTCCACCTTCCTTGGGCTGGGTCGTACTTGGCCGTCTGACACCAAGTTGCCTAGATATTCGATGGTCCGCTTAAAAAAACTGCACTTGTCGGCGTTGATGGAGAAGCCAGCTTCTTGCAAGGCTATTAGGATGCGTTCAATGTTTGCTAGCCCTTCGCAATTAATACGTCAGCTGACATCTCATGATCGGGAACCACGAAGAATAATATTTCAATCCTTATCGCGTCAATGATACAGATGGTCTTCATCTCTAATATTGAAATTACCGGAAATTGGCCAATCCCCTTCAGCTGGTTAACTGCAGAGCGTCGCTGACCAGGTAATTTTGCAGCAATTGTTTCTCGAATCAATGAGCATTCTGCTCCACTATCGAAGATGGCACGTATTGTTCTTGCATCAATCGTAACAGTGATGGGTGCTTGATTGGTTCCAGCTATGCAGTTCACGTTCGATGTCAGTGCGTTTTGACGCCTGTAGCACGTCTCAAACGTATGACCCGCTTTCTTGCAGAATGAACAGGTAATCGCGTTTTTTGATGTCTCCGTTGTTGTGGTACTGATTTTCTGAAGATTTAAGGTAGATTCCGAAGGTCTGAATCTACACTCGTTAGTGCTATGGTTAGTCCTTTTGCATATTTGGCAACGTTCAGCAGCAGCTTGAGGAGCCTCTGGATATCGTGCACGTTTTGGCATCGATGTGATAGGATTTTGGTGAGGGCGCTTCTTTCTTAATGAGGAAGCTACCGAGATGAGTTCTGGAACCGTGTTTGCTTTTGCGTTTAGCAGCTCAATACGTAAGCGTTCGTCGCTTATACATCCTATCACTGCTTCCACTGAAAGTTCATCATCCAGTTGATCTTTCGTGATTCTTTTCCACAGAACCCAGGCGCGGGATAAAAATTCAGAAATATCCTTGCCCGCCTCATATACATGCTCCCGAAACTGTAGTATATCACGGGAGTATCTGTTCTCTGGCTCAAATGTGGTAATCAGTTTTTCGCGGAACTCTTCCCACGAGGATGTAGTCACCAACCAATCGTCGATCCACATCTTAGCACGTCCCTTTAGTAATCCACACACCTTAGTACGTAGATCCAGGTCATTTAGTTTGTAGCTGGCAGCTGCTTTATCGATGTGCTGGCACCATTCCCGGACTCCAACATGACTGTCGGGATCGAATGACGGTAAATAGATGTCCTTGATCCTGATCCTCGGTTCTGGAGGAGAATACAACCGTTCGGACATCCTTTGCATCATCTCCATCATTTGTATCATAAACTGGGGAGAGCATCCGACTATTGGAGTAGTTGGATGCATTGTTGTTGTGTTGGATGATCCAGCAGCGATGGGTACCCCTGGAAGGTATACTTCTTGATTGTAAGATGTGGGTCCCATTGACGTCAATGGTACCCCTACGGAAGCTGGTATTTCCGCAGCGATTGGTGTATACGTCGTGCTTGTGGAAATTCCCGTTGTGATGGGCTGCATGGTGTTAAAGTTGTTTGCTGGTACTCCTGAAGTGTTCAACGAGGCAGTATCTATCAGCCTGGTACTGCCCTGCGCTGTTCCAGTCGTGACAGGTTGAACCGAATTTGCTGAGGATGTGGTAGGGACCAGAGCTTGTTCTGATCCCACTTCTGATGACGAAGGAGGGTCTCCGTAATTGTTTTTAAAAGGTGTGACACCAGCATTGCTGGCGTCACAACTTCCATGATCAGAGCTATCGCTCATCTTCAATAATAGAAATAAACACAAGTACAAAGTACAAATAAAAAAAAGTAAACACAAGTAATACTTCCCTGAATTTATTCTCAAACTTTTGAGGAGGTCCGATCGCTACGACGGCTCGAGTGAGAATGACTCGATTGCGCGTGCGCTCGGCCTTTTATAGCAAAATTATGCGAGTCATTCATTCGAACAAAACATCCATCCTTGCACAATAAAATAGTTTTTACATTACAAAATGTTACAATTTGATAATCAAAACGTTTTAAAGTTATTTTAAAAGCTATTAGCATGTGTGAATCTATTTTTAATGTTTACACATGATAAAACAATGACCACATGTTTTCATATCAGAAATGCAGCTCTCTTACAAACAGAATACGTTAAAAATAATCTGTATCTAATTATAAGCAATATTAATCCGTTACTCTAATGTTTTTAAACGCGATTTATTACCCAATCACAATAAACAAATCTGATTTGATTTTGAGGTTATCCTATTTGTTTTGAAGTGTAGCAGCCCGCCGACATATATATTTAATTTTGTAGAGTGAAGTTTGATTTCTCCATAATTTGTTTTCAAATAAAAACATATCTGTCTATAAATAGGCAATTACCTCAATTTAGAGAGCTTTGTACCTTCTTTCTCAGTAATTTTGTTAGTCTATGTACACCGATGTGGCAACCGCAATGATTGGTGCGTTGAGTGTAGTTTGTTATCATTAAATCGAAGTGACAAACACTAGCTTTCTTCTTTTTTT
Organism: Eilema griseolum; assembly: GCA_963662185.1. Taxonomy (NCBI): domain Eukaryota; kingdom Metazoa; phylum Arthropoda; class Insecta; order Lepidoptera; family Erebidae; genus Eilema; species Eilema griseolum. The sequence continues at coordinate 86,156 of CAVLEM010000026.1, read as the reverse complement.
ATATGGTTTTTTTCATGTCATCTCTTTTCAATGGATTGGTTTGGCAGTGAAATGTAGATGAATGAAAAATGTGTTCGGAACATTTTTTTAGCTTGATTTGTGAGCATATGACATATCTATGTTATGAAATATCATTGATCTATTAGAAAAGAAATTCTTAAATAATCACCAATACGGTTTCCGCGCTAAATCCAGTACCTTAACTGCGGCAGTTGATTTAATAACACAAATTAAAACTAATATTGATAAGAAAAACATTGCAGTAGGGATTTTTATTGATATAAAAAAAGCGTTCGATACGGTGAGTCATCAAAAAATACTAGAGAAGTTATATAACATCGGCGATACAGATACAGCTTACAATATGTTCGCGTCATATTTACATAACAGGTGTCAAGTAGTTAAGATAAGCAACTACATAAGTACCGCACAAACACTACCTTTTGGAATAGCTCAAGGGTCAATAATCGGCCCGCTAATGTTCTTGATTTATGTTAATAATATTAACAAAATTGGATTAACAGGACACCTCACACTTTATGCTGACGACACATGCTTTTTTTACTTCGGTGGTTGTATACAAAACATAATTACCGACGCTCAAAGGGACCTTGATATCTTAAATGAATGGCTCAAATATAATTTATTAACCATTAACGCATCTAAAACTTCTTATATGATTTTTGCAGCTAAAAACAAAAAAATACCTCAGCACCCACCTCTAACAATAAATAATATGCAACTACGCCTTTCGAACCAAGAGAAATATCTAGGGTTGTTGATAGACGATAAATTAAGCTGGAAACCACATATTAACTACGTAAAATCAAAATTAACATCCCTACTGGGAGCCGTACGCAAAATAAAAAATATTATTCCAAAAAAATAAGCACAATTATATATAACTCTTTAGTAAAGACACACCTCGAATATTTAATTGAAATATGGGGTACAGCTGCCGTTACAAATTTAATTTCTTTACAAAGAACTCAAAATAAAATAATAAAAGCACTATCTCACTATCACTATCGGACACCAACAAATCAAATATATCACGAAACAAAATTACTAAACATAAAACAACTATACATATACACGACCTGCATTTTGGTTAAAAAAAATTACAACTAATTCGATCCAAACTAATATACATTTATCTAAGAGGGAATCAATTCACTTGCTAAGAAACAGAGACAATATTCAGTTAATTCGTCCACGTACTAACTATGGTAAAAAAACGATATTATTCGATGGAGCACGGCTTTATAATAAACTACCTAACAACATTAAAAATATTGATAATTTGAATGTGTATAAGAGTAAACTCAAAAACTATGTACAACAAATGTAATCATGTAAAGTAGGCAGAATAGAGGAAAACATTATTTCAAAATTATTGTAAATCTCATTTTAAATGAACTTTATGTTTTTATGAGAAATAAATGTCTTTAAACCTAACGTGTAACTTGGAGAGCCTACCCATCGCAGCTCCTCCCATCCTGCCTGCGAATATTCCCAGTAGTCCCTTCTAGCCCTGTCCCCTGGGGTAACAGCTGGGGACACACAATTACTAAAATTCCTTCCCAAAAAAATATAATTACATAGATTTCAGCTTTTTATTTGTTATGCTACATAGAATCAATTACAAAAATTAACATCAGAAAAATATTAACTATTAAAATAAAAATGTCAGAAAAGTTATATAGAATCAAACAACAAATATCAACATTATTTTTCCTTCTGAATAATAACTTATATTAAACGATTATTTGATCACAGATTACACGTGGGTAAGGGTTAGGACTTAGGAACACGTGCTTATTAGTCGCATGCTTCTTTGAAATCTTGCTCATTGATTTTGTGGCTTGTTCCCAACGAGTCATACCCCCAACTGTAACACTGTTACTGGTTGGGATTTTTTTATTTAAAAAATCCCAACCAGTCACACTTACTGATACACTGTTACTCGTTGGGACAACTTTTATCTCATTTCCCAACGAGTCACACCGTTAACTGTAACACTGTGACTGGTTGGGAATATGTTATTTAAAAAATGCCAACCAGATGCACAAACTTTTAATCTTTGTTTCCAACGTTCTCAAATGTCATATTGTGATAAATAAAGTATTATTTATTATTTAGTATATAATGTATATAATATTGAAGCGATTATCTTACACGCAGATATACCTACATTCGTATTAATTACATCTTTCTCCCCGTGGGTGCGGCGCACGCGCCGTAGGCCGGGGCGGAGGAAGGGGAAAGGGGAAGAAAAAAGTATCAGTCAGTACAGTGCAATGAAGCAAAGTGCACGCCTCACCGTTGACCATGTCCAAACCCGCCGTATCTAGTTCGTCTGGTCAAGTGACGCTAAATTTTATAAAAAGGAATGGGGGGACTATTTTGCTACGTGGTGGATATCAATTTTATGCCAGACGAAAACATAGTAGCGGATTAATAGTGTGGGCGTGCACGAGGCGAAAAATTTGTAAAGGAATTCTGAGAATAAGGGTAAGTGCATATTTACAATTTTTTACGTATTTATATATATAAGTATATATATATTTATTTATTTATCAAAAATCTTCAAACTAATATCGAAATTACTTACTTTCAAAAAGTAATTACAATTGGTTAGGTAATTAATTTTACATCAATAACTTTTTTAAATAAAACGAGAACACCCAAAGCGTGCATCACTCTTAAACCTTTAATATCACTGTACCAGAACGGTTTTAGCTATCTTAACATTAGGAAGCTGTTAACCTATCAAACTTATAAATTTAAATGAATAAAAATTATTATTTCTCAGTCATATGCAGGTGCAATTTTTTATTCAAAGTATAAATTCTCAAATAATATATTCCGGCGAGTAGTTGTTCCGTCTACATTGTGCAGATCAATGACGAGCCCTATTCAGTTTCTTAATTAACTTTACTTAATATTTGTACAGTAATTATAGCAATTAACTAACAAAGAATCACAAATATTACTAAAACGACTTTTTCGACTACTGTTATTATTGTTGTTAATTTTGTTATTTTTATTTATAGTGGTGGCGCGATTCTCATGCCACCTGAGCTAGTGGACTGTATTTCGCGGGGGTGAAGCTAAATGTTTCATATGACACTTTACACAACAAACAAGATAGGTGATCGGGTTGCCGCGGAGGTGGTTTAGGCATTGAATGCAACCCGAGAAATTAGGAGAGGATGCACTAACCTTTATGGCGCCACGTGCTGTCGGCGCCGGTGCACCGGTCTTCTCTTCCTGGCTCAGGCGCTGCTGCCCACATCACTAAATCACTTGAGGGACACACGAGAGGCACAATCCGATCGGTAAAGGTCTATGAAAGCGGTTAAAATCCAACAAACATTATTAATTTCTAAGAGTCGCGTGCGCTGCCGCCATTGCTTGCTAGTTAGAAGCGGAAGTCAAGATGCGGCCATTTCAACCATTGGTGGGACGAAAACTATTGCTATCTCACTTTAAAGGTAGTGCGGGAGGGAGATGGGTATAGGGAGCGTGTGTTCAGTGTTAAACAATTGAGAGGCGATTCGAATTTACTACCATTTGAGCGGAAAAATACAAATTCTACTATCGGCGCAACCATTCCCCCCGGCTTGAAGGGTTACCTTCAAAACGAAAAATGTGGAACAAATCTAAAGTCTAATCTAAATCTAGGTTTGGGAAATAACAACTAAAATATAAACCTAGATTTGAACTCGTGCCTACTGCTGGCTAGGCAGAGGGCAGAGGCGAACAACCGGGCGCAGATACGATCCGGTTGCGGTTTTAACCCGTACAACACGAGTTATCCCGCGGGAATCGGGAAAAACTTCCTCTACTACTCCTAGAGGCCAATGTAAAGGAGGCGCATTCTCAGTCATAAGGACTACCACCGTACCTACAGTAATTGGGTTGGATAGAGTATTCCATTTTTGACGCGCCTGCAGCGTGTGCAAATAATCGGTTCTCCAACGATTCCAAAACGATTGGACTAATCTATCTAAAAGAGCGTGACGAGTTAGAAGGTGCATTCTATCGTCATCAACATCTATTGCGGGCAAATATTTTAGCGTACTTAAATCACCGATACAACAAGCGAGTGCTTCTTCCCCTCGGGTGGTTCGGAAACCGTAGTGGGATTGAATTGACTAACTGGCCACTTATCTAACGCGCCATGAATCCAGGACGGTCCACTAAACCATAACGGGTGATCTAAAATTTGCGAAGGAAGCAATCCACGAGAGAGACAATCGGCTGAGTTGTCGGTGCCAGCAACGTGAAAGAGATTTTGTGGCGCTAATTCAGATTGAATTTTTGCCACTCTATTAGCGAAGAATGTGTCCCAACGATGGGGCGAAGAGTGGGCCCAACACAAAGCGACGCATTATCTTGGATTTACAAGACCTTATATTAGATTTGGATAAATCAAATATCACTAACAAGGTACAACCTGAACAAAATAATTCCCAGTTTTTTCTCTAATACTCTCAGTATTCTGCACCAAAACGTGGCTGGACTTATAAATAAGTCAGATAGACTTGTAGTCAAGTTGGAACATCTTTACAATAATGGCACAATGATTGATGTTCTCTGTGTCACGGAACATTTTATAGAATTTGGACATGAGCATCTATTACACATACCAAACTTTTGTCCAGCCGCTTTCTTCTCTAGAAATAAAAAACGAGGTGGAGCATGTATACTTGTGAGAGCAGGAATCCAATATAAAGAACTACCTGACATAGCTAAGCTCTCAGTTTCGGGTGTTTTCGAGTGTTGTTGCGTGGAAATAATATCTCATCGTATTGTAATTGTCTGTATCTATAGAAACCCTTCAAGACACTATGCAATATTCTATGAGCAATTAGAAAAAGTTTTTGAAAGAATCAGTCCCTATTCAAAAAAGAATGTAATTTTATGCGGTGACTTCAATATTAACGTTTTGGAACGGAATAAAGAAACACTTGATTTTGAAAATTTTCTTTTGGGCTACAACCTTACATTAGCAATACACCAACCAACTAGATTACAAAGTCAGAGATGTATCGATAACTTTGCTCATAGTTACAATAAAGACTGCCAGACGAAAGTTGTCGATCTTGTGTTATCCGATCACACGTCTCAAATATTAACCGTTCCTATTGAAAAGACTTGTAAACTAAAATTTTGGAAAACAAAAATAAGAGTTATTTCCAATGAAAACTTAAATAAGTTTAAACACCATTTACAATGCTTATCATTCAAAGAAGTTTATGAAACAGACGATGTAAATCAAGCATATGATAGCTTCATGGAAGATTTTTCCTTACTGTATAAATTATGCTTTCCACAAAAAGCCATTACCATAAAAACTAATAAGAAATGTAAATGGATATCCCGAGGTATAAAAAAATGCAGTCAAAAACAGCGTCAATTACTATGGACCTTTAGACAAAATCCAAACAAACAAAATAAAATTGCTTTTAAAAATTACAGTACTCTTTATAGAAAAATAATTAGACTAACACAAAAAGCGCAAAATAACCATTTTATAAATACATCACAGAATAAATCTAAAGCTACTTGGCAAGTAATTAATAAATCGAAATTTTGTTTGCCTAAGGAAACAATTATGACAATTAAAAATAATGACTTATTACTAACTAATCCTGAAGACATTGCAAATGAATTTAATAACCATTTTATAGATGACATCGAAAGTAAATGTGACATTGACTTATGTAATACTCACAATTTTGAAAGTTTGACATTGCACTCATTTTTTATGCAACCTATTCTAGAAAGTGATGTTATAAGAGCTACATATGAACTCAAGAATACAAGTACAGTTGGTTTTGACGGTATATCGACCAAGGTAGTTAAATATATAATAAATATAGTAGCTCCCCCACTGGCGCACATATTTAACTTAAGTGTTGCAAATGGAGTATACCCTGAGAGTCTGAAATGTGTTATAATTAAACCCATTCATAAGAAGGAAGATAAAACAGAATTAAAAAACTATAGACCTATTGCAAAAATTTCAATTTTTTCAAAAATCTTTGAAAAATTAATTTATCATTTTATTACTAAGTATTTTAACAAGTATAATTTATTCTGCCACGAACAAAAGGGTTTCCGAAAAAATTGTACTATTAATATGGCAATTTTTGATTTTTTAACTCAGGTCATGGACTCTGTTGACAAACGCATACCTGTCTGTGCCATATACACGGACATGACAAAAGCCTTTGACTATGTTGACCATAACATTCTACTGAAAAAACTGCATGGATATGGAGTCCGAGGAAATGTTCTGAAACTCCTGGAATCCTACTTAAGTGGCAGAATTCAATATACAGAAATTTCTAGAATATGTCCAAAAAACAATCTAGAAATCTTACACCTCTCGGAACCACGAGTGGTTAAATATGGCGTGCCACAAGGCAGCGTTCTTGGACCGTTGTTATTTATTATATACATAAATGATCTTCCAAAAACTACAGATAGTAACATGGTTCTTTTTGCTGATGATAGCACAGCGATAGTAAGATGTGATGAACCTGATGAATATCAAAATAAAATAAATATATCTCTCTCTAATATTATCACTTGGTTGAACAAGAATAATTTACTAATAAATCTTAACAAGACTAAGGTAATGCATTTCCACCAAAGAAGTAGTATTCCGAATATAAATGTTACATTTGATAATTTTAAAATAGAGGAAACTACAAAAATCAAATTTTTAGGCGTAATAATTGATAACCAACTCACTTGGAAGCCGCAAGTAGAAGAGTTATGCAAGAGACTGAGCCAGGCCTCGTATGCACTTCTACAACTATCAAAGAAAGTGAGTCAAGATTCACTTCTAATGGCATATCACGGGCTAGTGGCATCCATCCTGAGATATGGCATTATATTCTGGGGGCATTCAACTAATATTGAATGTGTATTCAGAATGCAAAAAAGATGTATCAGGTCCATGTGGGGTTTGAGAATGACGGATAGCTGTGCACCTTACTTCAAAAACCACAAATTGCTTACTCTAACGGGACTGTATATATTGGAAACAGCAACATTTGTTAAAACCAATCCCAGACATTTTCAACTAGTATCGGAGGTTAGAAGGGGCCCACTACGCCGACAATATGTCGAAAAACTGTGCAATGTAAATTGTAAAACAGCCCTTATGGACAAAAGTATATTTGGTATGGCCCCAAAATTTTTTAATAAAATTCCTAAGGAAATAAAATCATTGCCTGTACTTAAGTTTAAAATCATGCTACAATCATTATTAATTGACAAATGCTACTATACACTAGATGAATTCCTAAATGACAATTCAATATAAACGATATTTTATTAATTATTGTTATTCTTTAATTTGTAATCATAATTTGACATTCTTTGACTATGTTAACTTTGATATTTTATTATTTTTTGTATGTATTTCATTTTATACTTTAATTTGTAATCGCAATTTGACATTTATTTACTTGACATTTTTTATTCCCAGAAATATTTTGAATTGTTAAATAGTATTGCATGTTTGGTATTATTGTTTTATACTACAACAATAGTGTAACAGTTGTGATATTATGACACTATGATAATTGGCCAAGTATTGCTTGCACTAAATCTAATTTGTATGCCCAAGTGGCAAAACATAGTGAGCCTAATACCTCTTAAGATCTCTGTGTACCTATGTTTCACAAATAAAGACATTTCATTTCATTTTCATTTCATTTCATTTCATTTCATTTCATTTCATTTCATTCATTTCATTTCAAAAATTACTAGCGCGAACAAATTTATAACGATCATAAGGCGATAATTTTAGGAAACCCGGACACTTGTACAATTGCGAATGATGAGTATTACACAAAGAGTAAACAGGTGATTGTACATGTGCTGGTGCGGTATTAACATAAGTATGAGTTGACCTCAGTGACTTCGATGACGCATCTATTTTGCGTTCGGAACTAACAACTTTCTTCGCGCCTTCATGTTTCGATGAAGAGCGTTGCAATATTTTTATATGCTCGAGGTCATCGATCTTTAGGTTTTTTACGGCGCGAACAGATGATGTGAAAGTATCGTAATATCTATTCAAATTAAAATACTTTCGTATGAATTTGAATGAAATGCGAGCGAGGTGTAACCGCGTACCTACTCACGTAGGTATTAGGTAAATACGATGCGAGCTAGCGGCGAACGGATGGCTTAGAAATTGAAACAAATAAAACAAAAGCCAAATGCGTTAGGTATTACACTGTGCCTATGCACTAGGGTGTCTAGGATACCTAAGATCTAAACCTAAATGCCTAGATGCGGGGTTTTCTACTAAAATAACTAGGTATTTAGGTGCGGTGCGTTTATTCCCAATGGAATAAATGACAAAATGCGAAACTACGACTAAGGATCGATACGATAAGAGAAATGCGAGCGAGGTATAACCACGTATACCTAACCTATTTAGGTATCAGGTAAACACGATGCGAGCCAGCGGCGAACGGACAACCCAGAAATTGAAATAGCCAAATGCGTTAGGTATTACACTGTGCCTATGCACTAGGGTGTCTAGAATACCTAAGATCCAAACCTAAATGCCTAGATGCGGGGTTTTCTACTAAAATAACTAGGTATTTAGGTGCGGTGCGTTTATTCCCCATGGAATAAATAACAAAATGCGAGCTAGCGACTAAGGATCCGGCTCGATCAGGACCAAAAAGAATGGTGGCGCGATTCTCATGCCACCTGAGCTAGTGGACTGTATTTCGCGGGGGTGAAGCTAAATGTTTCATATGACACTTTACACAACAAACAAGATAGGTGATCGGGTTGCCGCGGAGGTGGTTTAGGCATTGAATGCAACCCGAGAAATTAGGAGAGGATGCACTAACCTTTATGGCGCCACGTGCTGTCGGCGCCGATGCACCGGTCTTCTCTTCCTGGCTCAGGCGCTGCTGCCCACATCACTAAATCACTTGAGGGACACACGAGAGGCACAATCCGATCGGTAAAGGTCTATGAAAGCGGTTAAAATCCAACAAACATTATTAATTTCTAAGAGTCGCGTGCGCTGCCGCCATTGCTTGCTAGTTCGAAGCGGAAGTCAAGATGCGGCCATTTCAACCATTGGTGGGGCGAAAACTATTGCTATCTCACTTTAAAGGTAGTGCGGGAGGGAGATGGGTATAGGGAGCGTGTGTTCAGTGTTAAACAATTGAGAGGCGATTCGAATTTACTACCATTTGAGCGGAAAAATACAAATTCTACTATCGGCGCAACCATATAGGATGAACAAATAACACATGAAACTGCCCATAACCATGCTCCAGACTTTGCGAAGAATGAAATTGATGAATCTTTCCATAAATTGAAAACTGATTTGTACAAACCGGACTTCCCTCATATTCCACAAAAATACAATTCCATGTTAGGTAGCCTTAAAGATGCCGGTATAGATATTGTATCTAAAATACCAAAGTTTACTGGTGTTAAAAAAAAGTACACTGTATAGACAACGGAACAAAGAAGCTGGAGTTTCAAAAATATCTCACAAAAAAGGTATTGAAGTTGAAGTGCCACCACGCTATCGACATTTTCTATTAGCAGATTATTCAAATAAAACTAATAACACGCGAATAATAGCATTTTCCTCGGCGGAAGCAAGAAAGATCATGTGTGAATCAAAGGAATTTTATGGCGACGGCACATTCAAAAGTTGTCCTTCCCCATTTCAGCAACTGTACACAATTCATGTGGACACTGGTAGTACAATGGATCATACCAATATAATCCCCGTGGTATATGCTTTAATGACCAACAAAACAATGCAAAGCTACTTAATTTTATTTCAAATGATTAAGTCACAGTTACCGGACTGGAATCCAACAAAATTTAAGTTTGATTATGAGAAAGCGGCTATGAATGCCATTTCTAGTGTATTTCCATCGGTCATAGTAAAAGGTTGTTATTTTCACTACAGCCAAGCTGTTTTTAAAAAAGGAAGAAGTTTGAAAATGACCACACATACTACACAAGATTTGAAGGAGGTGCGATTAGTTCAACTTAGTGCGTTTCTTCCTTTATTGCCAGAAAAGGAGATAATAAATGGATGGGTTTACATAATCGCACGATATGGAGATGGAGAAGGTACAGGCACAAAAAAATTCATCAACTACATGGAAAAACAGTGGCTCCTTGAGGAATATTTAAAAGTGTGGTGCGTTTTTGGAGAAGCACATCGCACAACAAATGCTGTCGAATCATGGCATAATAAATTAAATAAGGCTATTGGAACAAAACAGCCGAATATTATGCATTTTTTGCACAAAATTGAAGACGACGCTTGTCAAAACAAAGTCAGAAATGTTTTGAAACAAGAAGACAAACCTTCAAAAAGAAAACGAGGTAAGAAAACGATATTAAAAGATGATTTTATTCGAGAGGTGCAGCTAGAATTAACACAAGGTCTTATTACGGTAGGCCATGCCCTAGAGATTCTACGACACTAGAATTCTATTTATTTGTGATGATTTACTCTGCTACCTATACCTAAGGTTAATTATATTTACAAAATCGTTCCTTACAGTTCAAATTAACCTTCGAATTAAGAACTGTTAATTATTTTAAAATGTGATTTACTGTGATACATATACATTTACTTATAAGACTGATTTTATTTAGAAAAATATTTATATAAGTTAAAATTAACATTAGAATTAAGACCTGTTAATTACTGTGATACATATAGATGTATACATCTATGATACATATACCTGTATATTACATATACCTGTATATTACATATACAGGTATATGTATATATACCTATGGCTGATTTTATTTAGAAAGTTGTTCCTGAAAGTTTAAGTTACATTCGAATTAAGACTGGTTAGTTATTGTAAAATGTGATTTGCTGTGATACATCCATACATATCTATATATATATCTATATTAGATACACCTATAATATATATAGTTTATTTAGAAAATTGTTGACTGAAATGTCTAAAATATTATGTTATTTTGTCGATTTAAAATTGTAATTAAACCTATTTGATTTTTCATTGCATTATTTTCTTTCATCCTGTAACAGTGTGACTTGTTGGGAAATTGCTAATAAATAATTCCCATCGAGTACCATTCCCAGCGAGTAACAGTGTAACTAGTTGGGATTTTTTTATTAAAAAAATCCCAACCAGTCACAGTGTTACAGTTGGGGGTGTGACTCGTTGGGAACATATCGAAAATGGCTGATTGTGAAAAACTTGTTCTGGAAATAAATTATTTCTATTTATTTATTTTATTTAAGGAGGGACGAGGCTCAGAGGTTCCACATTCGCAATGTGTGTTGTACCGTTTATACCGCGTTTTCAGAGTCGGCTGCGCGAGTGTAACACCCATCATACGTCCATAGGCCACGGTAACCACTTCCCATCAGGTAGGCCGTGTGCTTGTCTGCTACCTAAGTGGTATTCAAAATACCGACATCCGCGCGGGCGGCACCGCGGGTGGAATGCTAGTATAATTATACAACCACAAAAGCAGACGCACTTATTAACATGCATAGCAACATCCGGTGGCTCAACAATATTCTAACATTCAAATGTTTGCACTGAAAGGGAATCGAATCAGCGACCTTTCACTTGGCAGTCGCACGTGTTATGTATCTGTACAAACTCGTACCTAAGATGCCCAAGGAGGAGTCAAATGAAACAGCTAGTTGTAGCCGTTAAAATTGTTTATTCAAAGTATCTGTCTATTTAATTATCTAACCAAAACGTATCGCTAACGCGATGTACATTTTTTGAACAGCGCCATCTATGGACGCAAGGGAAACTAATAACAAAGGATATTACTCAAATAATAAAAATTAGTATCAGTTATAAAGTATCTGTGCCGACGTATGCAATCTCGCCGGGACCTCAACCACGACACGAGGCCTGAACCAACCGTCTTAACAAATTGCATAGACAAACCCGCATGTTACGCTATACTGAGTGAACCAAATTGTGAAGACAGCAGGTACAAGTTGCTGAATCGGCGCCACGTGCAGCGATTGACCCCGTATCTCCGCCTCGTGCCGCACCGTCAGCTGAATAATGGCGTGATCGGAAATCGATTGCATCAGTGTGCGAACTGATTTATAATTTTCATTAAAATAAGGATTCACTTGTGTTCTTGCATCGAACGTGGTCACTAGACTTAATTAGCGGTAGTAGTTAGAATGTCGTTCTCATCACCGAACTTATTCACTTAGGCTAGTATGGTGTAATGTTTTTCCTACATCGAGTGCATTCACCTTTAGGCTAGTTAGATTAAAATAAATAAGTATAACAAATCTCGTTTTAAGTGATTCTAGTTTCCTTCTTGTACCCTCTGGCTGCGGGAAAACGTAATTCACGCTCTACCAATGCAATACAGTAATGTTATAATGGCGCAGAACAAATATTAGAATTAATGTTATTTCACACACGTTTCACGCCACACTTAAGTCTAGTACACCTAATGTACTCGCAGGGTTCCGTAACAACTAAGCGACTGTAGTTAGTAGTAGTCAGTGAGTGTTTAAACGAATATGTCTTACTAAGTTGCTCTTATCACTGAAACATTTTTTACATACATTACTCTCATAAAGCTGTTCGCCAGTGTGTGTACGAGTATGCTTATCTAAATTATCTTTTTTACTGAAACATATCTTACATACATTGCATTCATAAGGCTTCTAGCTAGTGTGTGTACGAGTATGTCTATTTAAATTACTCCTTACACTGAAATATTTCTTACACACCTTACACTCATAAGGCTTCTCGCCAGTGTGTGTGCGAGTGTGCTCATCTAAATGATTCTTTTTACTGAAACATTTTTTACAAAAATTACACCCATAAGGCTTCTCGCCAGTGTGTGTACGAGTGTGCTGATCTAAAGTACTCTTCATAGTGAAACATTTCTTACATACATTACACTGATAATGCTTCTCGCCAGTGTGTGTACGAGTATGTCTATTTAAACTACCCCTTTCACTGAAATATTTCTTACACACCTTACACTCATAAGGCTTCTCGCCAGTGTGTGTGCGAGTGTGCTTATCTAAACTATCCTTTACTCTGAAACATTTCTTACACACCTTACACTCATAAGGCTTCTCGCCAGTGTGTGTGCGAGTGTGCTTATCTAAATTACTCTTTCCATTGAAACATTTCTTACACACCTTACACTCATAAGGCTTCTCGCCAGTGTGTGTGCGAGTGTGCGTATCTAAATTACTCTTTACATTGAAACATTTCTTACACACCTTACACTCATAAGGCTTCTCGCCAGTGTGTGTACGAGTATGTATATTTAAACTACCCCTTTCACTGAAATATTTCTTACACACCTTACACTCATAAGGCTTCTCGCCAGTGTGTGTGCGAGTGTGCAGATCTAAACTCCACTTAATTCTGAAATATTTCTTACAAATATTACACTGATAAGGCTTCTCGCCAGTGTGTGTGCGAGTGTGCAGATCTAAACTCCACTTAATTCTGAAATATTTCTTACAAATATTACACTGATAAGGCTTCTCGCCAGTGTGTGTGCGAGTGTGCAGATCTAAACTCGACTTAATACTGAAATATTTCTTACAAATATTACACTGATAAGGCTTCTCGCGAGTGTGTGTACGCATATGAATTATTAAATGATATTTACGTTTAAAACATTTCTGACAACTGTCACATATCAACTGTTTAAGTGTCTTGCTTGAGCTCCTATTAACACTTTGGTCTGCACTGATTTTGTTTTCAGACATTCCTTTGTGAGCGTCAATATGATCGGATGTGCTAACATTTTGTTCATTGTTGGTATCTGTTTCGTCGCGTGTTTCATTCTTAACTGTATTTTGTTCTACAACGCTATTAGTTTCGTCTTGTGGTTCTTCAATGTTCTCCTTTGCTTGGTCACTTCTTGTTTGATTGTTAGCTGGCGTATCTTCATAGTTCATCTGCGTAGTTGGTCGAGGTTTTTTAGAAACAGGAGCACCTGAATAAGAAACCACATGAATGTAGTAATCTATACTTATAAAAAAATACTTTTTGTTAATAAAAAAATATTGATGGAAGAACGACTTGAAAAAGCTCGCTGTGGAAAAATACGATGGAGTATCGGGTGCAATGGTGCACTTTGGAAGAGGTCTGTGTCTAGCAGAGGACTGCAACAGGCTGGTATTGATTGATAATAATAAATCAATTTTGAATTTGGACTAGACGAGGCATTAAACATGGCTCTAACCCAAACTTGGTATAGGTCCGTACAGGGTGAGCCCTCGTACGTCCCGTGGTTTGAAGGCTGTAAGATGAGTAGAAGTACCATCAAAACATTACTGAGGCTTCGTTCTGGGCACTATCCATGCTCAAAATTAGCTTTCCTAATGAAGAAAGCTGACTTTCCAAATTGTAGGAAATGCGATAATATTGAAGATGTGCAGCATTTGCTTATGGAGTGTGAGTGACTTGAACCTGAATGGGATGGATTTGGGTCGGGTTCAGTCTGTGGTCTCCGAGTGATTAGGTGAGGTTTAAACTAGGTGTGAACTGAAAACAATTGGAAAAAAAATAAAAAAGGACGTGTTACTGGTACAGGGTAGGATAGACTTGAATAACTGTATAGATAATAACACCTAAAATCCAGATTAAAACAAAACAAAAATGGTAAGGTACTTAATAAGCTATACTTTTAGATAATTTCCATCATGCCATCCCTCCATTATGGGATCCATCGTACAGAAGCACTCGATGTGCTAACTCAATATTACCTTCAGCATCTTCTTGTTTCACGTCAACACTTTCTGATCCACCTGCAGTCGTCTGCGTCACTTCCTCCATGCTCAGGCGTTCATTGGGCATAACTTCTAGCTTGACTGTAAGATGAGTAGAAGTACCATCAAAACATTACTGAGGCCTCGTTCTGGGCACTATCCATGCTCAAAATTAGCTTTCCTAATGAAGAAAGCTGACTTTCCAAATTGTAGGAAATGCGATAAAATTGAAGATGTGCAGCATTTGCTTATGGAGTGTGTGCGGAATGGAGCTGAGAGGGTCTTACTGATGAGTGACTTGAACCTGAATGGGATGGATTTGGGTCGGGTTCAGTCTGTGGTCTCCGAGTGATTAGGTGAGGTTTAAACTAGGTGTGAACTGAAAACAATTGGAAAAAAAATAAAAAAGGACGTGTTACTGGTACAGGGTAGGATAGACTTGAATAACTGTATAGATAATAACACCTAAAAATCCAGATTAAAACAAAACAAAAATGGTAAGGTACTTAATAAGCTATACTTTTAGATAATTTCCATCATGCCATCCCTCCATTATGGGATCCATCGTACAGAAGCACTCGATGTGCTAACTCAATATTACCTTCAGCATCTTCTTGTTTCACGTCAACACTTTCTGATCCACCTGCAGTCGTCTGCGTCACTTCCTCCATGCTCAGGCGTTCATTGGGCATAACTTCTAGCTTGACTTGCTGCGGAGACATCACCACATTAGCACACCAATGTTCTTAGTAACAATCTGTTCAAAATTGGAACTTGGACTGTATATGTATGAGTTGCCACAAACCCCAGGAGTAACTGTCGCCGCGTGTGCTGACGACACAGCCCTACTCGCCTCCAATAAGTGCCCTATTCAACTTCAAGCCTTACGTTGATTGAATAAGAGTACTACATAGTACATAAACTTGTTGAGATAGGAGGTGTTGCACAGCTGTCCTCTCATTCAATCTGTCCCTACTGCACAAAGGCCTGCCCCTGTAGCCTCCAACTCTCATTGCATCTCACCACCCACTGCGACAGAGGGCCTACAGCCTTTCCCCGGTACCCCACCAACAGACAGCAAGATACCTAGGCATGCATGCATCTGGACCGTAGACTCACATGAAGAAAACACGTTCAGACAAAGCAAGAAGAAATCTACTTGAAATACAAAGGTCTCTATTGACTGGTAGGACACTATTCAATATTATCCATGGATTATAAACCACTCATATATAAGTCGACCCTTAAACCCATCTGGACATACTACTGGACATAAAAAACTATATCATTAAACAACTGTGCTGTTATTCGAAGCCTAATAATATTTGAGAGTGGCAACACTTGTTTCTACTGTATGGTCGTCTCTTTCTAGCCTATTGCTATCCTTTTCTGGCACACCCCTCTTTCCACCAGGCAGGTCACGGCAGAGAATTTCTCTGCCGGACTCCTCATTGGCGTTTTTGTTTTCGTACTAAGTGGTCGTACTTAAAAGTATAATATTTAAATTTAATTTTTCTAACGGATTCTCCGTACGCATACTTTTGTTAAAATATTTTGTATACCTACTTATAGAATACATTTCAATTTTAGACTTTTGTGCTTAAAAGTGGATAGTGATTCTTTATCTTCTAGTAGTTCTGGAAGTCGATCATCTTCGTCACCGGCGCGCTTGCGGTCCTCTGTGGCTGTTGCTTCCACAGAGGCGGTGATCGAGCCACTGCCTCGTTCCTCTGGGCCTACGCAAACGATGTCTCATCCGAGCATCGTCACAAGTAAGAAACGTAGGTCAGCATCTAAAGCTACAAAGGAAGTCAAACGTGCCCGACATGAGGGCCCAGAGCATTCCGACATGTTGAAAACGTTAGCTTCACAAGTGAATTTCATGCAAAATTATTTATTTCAAAATTACCCTACACAAAGTTACGAAACCCAACATTGTAACGATAGCGACAGTGATGTTTCTTTAAATGTAAGTGGCGAGTTATATGTATACTGGTGATGAATGTACCTCACGACAAAATTCTACAGAATTTTCTTTGCAGTTTGGTGTCGTTTTAAGAGCCTGCAATGTTGAAATCAGACGAACATATTCTAAAACGTCTGAATGATATTCAGCATTTTGAATCTGCTTCATGGTCAGATGTCGTATTGCATTGAGACATTACACACACACACACACATATGTAAACGCCCGGCGCGCGGCAGCCGTACGCCACACCATTTTGAGCCTTGTTGTGCTAATGCACTTATGAGCTCTGACTGTACATTGATTACAAAAAGGCCTTTGACTCCGTTCCTCATAGTTGGTCAACACTACAAAATCTATCACAGTCTGATCTCGTTTTTAAGTGGAACCATACTTGAATAGAAAACTAAACTGAATTTGATTAATAACAGTCCCATAAGAAAGAAGAAAGAAAAAAAAATTCACGAACACAACGTACAGAGAGTCAGACAAATATATATATACACACAACAACAAGATAACACAACAAGAATACTCTCACTGCACATCGTGCGCGCCCAAATGGGCCACCATCTCAGCATGAATGCCCCGCACACCAGGGTATGCGAAGCGCTGGTTTTCAGATGGCACCGCTAGTGGCTCCGCCGCCTCGAAACGAGTCAGTGCCGCATGAACACACAACAACAGATCTCAGTACAATACTTAAAACACTTAAAAATGGCGACATAACTACAGAGAGGAATATTTCAAGGAGATGCTCTCAGACCACTCTGGTTCTGTTTAGCTCTCAATCCTTTATCTGAACTCCTTAATAGCACTAATGTAGGATTTAAACTCAAACGTAATAACTCACAACATATTATATCACATTTACTATACATGGATGACATTACACTTTACGCAACTAACAACACAGAACTGACAAAGCTAGCAGACATCACACAATCATTCTCAGCAGACATAAACATGCAATTTGGAGTAGATAAATGCAAAATTCACTCTATTACCCGTGGCAAGACATAAAATAATTCTTATACTCTTGAAACAGGCGAAAACATCGACTCGATGGATGAATATAGTACGTACAAATACTTAGGTTTTCATCAGTCCAAACAAATTCACCAAAAGCATGCAAATTTAGAATTAACCAAAACATTCAAAGCTACAATGAACCAAATTCTAAGAAGTCTACTAAGTGCACGCAATAGTATTAAAGCTATAAACACATTTGCAATACCAGTCCTTACTTATTCCTTTGGAATCATAAACTGGTCTCAAAGAGATTTAATCCGATTACAACGCACAATTAACACACATATGACAGCTAACCGAAAACACCACCCTAGATCATGCACACAACGTCTCACACTATCACGCCAAGATGGAGGGAGAGGACTCATTGATATACAGAACTTACACAACAGTCTCGTAGACAAACTACGTAAATATTGTTACACTAAAGCTGAACAATTGGATCTTCACAAATATGTTACAGATATTGATAAAAAACCCCTCTTAACCTAGAAAACAAAAACAGTGAACCAAAAATTCTAAGCAAACAACACAAAATCCTCTTCCCCCCCGGACTCCGTTCGATACGGACGTGCTTAATTGTTCCGCGCAAATTGTTTAAAATACTTATTTTAAATTAAGTCAGTTAAAATATAAACTCAGTGTACCAGGCTACCAGCAAATGAGATCCACTGTGTAAGCAAACAACATTTGATGCCGCCCGGATAGTGTGAAGAAGACCAGAATAGCCAGAATTGTGAGACAACTAGCCTGCGCCCGCGCCGGTCATTGCATCTACCCACAGAAGAAACCTCCCCACTCGGAAGCGAGACGCACTGCGTAAGTGAGACTACCGGGGGAATCAAAACTCCACCCACTTTCAGAGTGAGACCGACATACTCAGCGTAAACGAGACGACTAATTACTTCTACGCACCCAATAATTTTTACTATAGTCAGAAATCTCCGCTTACTTGAGTACTCACTTTATACCGCCGACGGTAATCGACTCAAATAGGCCTACGCTACTCACAATAAACTATAAACAAATGTCTCTTCAACGTACACCGCCTCCTCAATCACCTAATCCAACAAATACTACGACTATGAGAAATTTGCCTTTGCCGGGAGAGCTTCATAACTCTGACCCACAATTATACAAGCCGAATGAAACCGGAGAAAACATTCCTGTAACCCCTAATTATGTTTCGCATCGTTCCAAACGATCAAAACCCGAAGTATCGCCACCTTCTCAATTTACTATGCTCAAAGAGGAAATGAAAGATATGTTTTCGGCGCTGATTAGTTCTCAAAAACAAGATTTTCAGGAAATTAAGGAATCAAACTGCAAAATCGAAACCACTCTGTCTTTATTAACCGCGCAAAACGAAGAATTTCGCAATAAAATAACACTTCTTGAACAGCAAGTAAAGAAAGATCGTGAATATATTCACCTTCTCGAGGACAAATTAGAAATCTTGCAGAGAAACTCCCTAAAATCAAGTTTAGAAATAAAAAACGTACCAAAAAAGGTTCAGGAATCCAGAAATGATCTAATTAACTATATCACTTACCTGTCAAAAACTATAAAAGTTGATATGAACGATCGAGATATACGTGATATTTTCCGATTAAGAGCCAGAAACGAGGAGGAAAAAAAACCTACAATTATTGTTGAACTACATTCAACTATTCTCAGAACTGAATTTCTAGAAAAAGTTAAAAATTTCAACACTTTGTACAAATCTAGATTACAGGCAAAACACCTAGGCATAACTATTTTAGAAGATACGCCAATTTATATATCTAAACAGCTCACTATAAAGGGCTCACGCCTGTTCTTTCTGGCTCGGGACCTTAAACGATCAAATAAGGTTAAATACTGCTGGACTTCCCATGGCAAAGTGCTAGTTAGAAAAGACGACAACTCAAAAGTGATTCATATCCAACATGAAGCCCAAGTACAGCAACTAATGAATGAAAAATGACTATTTAACTATTTTAAAGTGCAAATAATTATTTTTTGTAAATGTGTACTTATGTTAATTTTATATGTTAGTTCACTTTTAGTATTAATTACACTTAAGTACAATCCACTCTTATATCCCTCACAGTATTACAACATTCCCATATTTTACAACATACCCATATTTATATGCAAATATCTTAAAGTGCAAATACTTATGATTAGTCTACAAGTACCTACTTAAGTTAGTTTTATATCTTCTCTCAGTTTTTGTACCAATTAGATTTAATTACACTACACCCGTATATTCATCACAATATTACAACTTCACACACAATTTCACACATAATACACTCATTCATACACTACTACGCTTATCTAACCTCCCACTCATTGAAATCAACCTTATACCATTCATTAAAATCACTAGTGTACTAACGTGCGTTAAGCAAATACAAAGAAAACAACTACAGCCATTTATACAAATATTACAACCTTGTTATAACTTGAATTATCTTTACCCACATACTAATGGATAGTTTTAATAGCCTACTAGAAATTGACGAGATTAAACCAATAGAATCATTTAAATGTAATATTCAGGACCTAAAAATGAAATTATGCCACTTGATTTTTAATCTTTCTATTATAACACAAAATATCCGTAGTATTTATAAAAATATCGATGACCTTCAAATAACTCTGTCCCAATTATTTATCGAAGTAGACGTACTTATTTTAACTGAATGCAGGCTAAACCATTTGAAAAATATCCCACAAATTTCTAATTATACATCATATCAAACAAACAAACTTCTCAACCAAAACGACGGAGTTATAGTATACATAAAAAATAACCTAACCGCCCAAAATTAAAGAACTTAACCTCACTGACGCCACGGGACTACAAATAGAAATCAATAACTATTTAATATTAGGTATTTACCGTTCTCCATCTCACCATAATGCATTTCATTCACTCGCTAGATTCTTACCTTGAAACTATTAAAACATACAAAAACTTACTAATCCTTGGCGACATAAACATCGACCTTATAATATCCCCTAAAGAAAACTCATACGAAAGAAGCAACAGACTAAGTTATTTAAGTGTTACTTCCCTACACGGAGTTATGTCTACCCATTCACTACATACCAGAAGTGACAGTTGCCTGGATCACGTGCTGATAAGACAAGATAGAAATTCAATCTCCGCCTATGTTGCAGTGTTAGACACCACTGTGACGGACCATAACTTGGTCGCTATATTTGTTACTAATAAATACAAACATACTACATACTCTAGACATAAGAATGTGACAAACTATGCTAATGCACTTACTAGTCTGATCTCCACAGATGTCTCCCACTTTAATATTTACAAAGATCCAAATATTTATGCGACTGCACTTATAGAAATGATAAGAGCCGCTATAAGTAAAAACACCATAAACTGTCCAACTTTTAAATGTAAAAGAGCAATTAAGCCTTGGATTAGTTCGGGGATCTTAAAATGTATACTTTTACGCAATAATATGCAAAGGAAACTAAAATTAGACCCACAAAATCATATATTAGCTATCACTTATAAACGTTATAGAAACTTTTGTTGTAATTTAATAAAAAAAGTAAAAAGGACTTACCTGAAAAATAAAATTACTAAATATGTTAAACATCCTAAAAAACTTTGGTCCACTGTCAATGAAGTTACCCAGTATAAGCCACCCAAGACCCCAAACACTGACCTACTTCATATACAACCAAGTCCCCAACTATCTGTAAACCATATTAATAAATACTTTGTTAAAATAGGTCAAACTCTTGCTGCAAATATAAAATCCCTAAGTCCCTCCTCCGGTATTGTACATCCCTACTCACAATTGACTTCATTTGTCCTACTTGAAACCTGTCCTCAAGAAGTTGAATCCATTCTGCTAAATTTAGACTCCAACAGCGCACCGGGTTGGGACGGTATTTCTACCTACTTTATGAAGTCATCAAAAAACTTTTTGGTACCATTAATTTGTAATTTAGCTAATTTGTGTTTCCAGGCTGGAATCATTCCTGACGTACTTAAGCGATCCATAATTACTCCTGTCCATAAGGGTGGAAACAGAGACGATATTAATAATTTCCGACCTATTTCTGTTTTACCCTCTATTTCCAAAATAATTGAAAAGTTACTGAAGTCCAGATTTATTAACTTCTTAAACAATTACAAAATTCTTTCCGAACGGCAATATGGATTTAGAGTGGGCCGCTCCACTCAAGATGCCATAATAGAACTCACCTCATTAATTACTGGGGAGACTGATAAGGGTTTTAAATGCTTGACAGTCTTTTTAGACCTTAAAAAGGCATTTGACACCGTCTCTGTACCTATCCTTGTGGACAGGCTGGAATCGCTTGGTATACGCGGCATACCCCTGTCCTTGTTCTCTAGCTACCTCTCAAATAGAAAACAGACAGTTAAAATTGATGGTTATTCCAGTGAAGAAGAGCAAGTAATTTTTGGTGTCCCACAGGGGAGTGTCCTTGGTCCAACGTTATTTCTGGTGTATATAAATGAGCTATGTAATCTTCGTGGCGTTGGAGGAAGGATAGTCTCCTATGCTGATGACACGGCAATTGTGTTCTCTGGTAAAACCTGGGATGAGGCAAGAAAATTAGCCGAAGATGGACTGGTGAAGGTTTCAGAATGGCTAAACAATAACCTCCTAACCCTTAACATCCTCAAAACAAATTACATCTGTTTCGGCCCTTACCTAAACTCCCAACCAAGTCCTGGTTTCAGTATTTCACTACACAATCACCAACTTACAAGCTCCACAAACTGTACATGTCCACTTGGTTGCGCCGAGGTAGAAACTGTATTTTGACACGGAAACACACTCCTTTTATACCCGTCTCCCCTTCCGCACTAACCATAGATGTAGCTTCCGTCCGCCATTTGTGAAATATAGACACTCAGTCTCGCTTTGAGCTAGCCAGCGTAATGACGGACCGCGCTCGCGTCTCTCAAAAATGATTAATATTTGTTACATTTTTACCGCTTCATAGACCTTTACCGATCGGATTGTGCCTCTCGTGTGTTCCTCAAGTGATCTAGTGACGCTGACGGCAGCTCCTGAGCAAGGAAGAGAAGATCCGTGTACCGGCTGCGATGAAACACGTGTGTCGTGAAGGTTAGTGCATCCTCTCCTAATTTCTCGGGTTGCATTCATTGCTTGGATCACGCCCGCGGCAACCCGACCACCTGTCTTTTGTGTGTAAAGCGTCAATGGAACAGTTAGCTACTTCCCGCAATACAGTCCATTACCGCACGTTGCCAAGCGCCACCATTTTTGGTCCTTCGAGCCGGATTCTTAGCCGTAGTTCGTATTTTGTTATTATTCTAATGGGAATAAGCGCATCGTACCTAAGTGCCTGGTTATTTTAGTAGAAAACCCCGCATCCAGACATTTAGGCTTAGAATTTGTTGTCCGTTCGCCGCTGGCTCGCATTGTACCTACCTAATACATAAATAGGTTAGGTAGCGTATCAACACTCAGTCGTAGTTTGCAATTTTCGCACCGCGCCTAATTACCTAGTTATTTTAGTAGAAAACCCCGCATCTAGGTATTTAGGCTTAGATCTTAGGTATACTAGACACCCTAGTGCATAGGCACAGTGTAATACCTAACGCATTTGGCTTTGTTTTATTTTTTTCAATTACGTTGCTCGCTCGCCGCTGGCTCGCGTCGTATTTGCCTAGTACCTGCGTGGGTAGACACGTGGCTGTACCTACCTCGCTCGCATCTCATCCCAATTCATACGAAAGTATTTTAATTTGAATAGATATTACGCAATACTTAATCTCTGAAATAATAGTTGAACCTAGACAGCGACCATCGCGTAGGTACGATCTTGTTGCTATGCGCGTTAGTTCAAGCTTGCACTGGCAGTTATAAGTACCTACCTACCTACGGTTATCGCTCGCGCCGCCTCGCTGCTCTGTACCGCTAAGATTAAGTCATTTCATATTTGTTATTTACCGCACTTTAGTTTGAGATTTAATTGTAAACATGTCCCCAAAGGTTGATAAGACCGGTAAGGTTCAATTGAAACTTTTATACGCTAAAAAAGAAATGATTTACTCTCGCGTACAATCGATCTATGATAATGCACTTAAAACCTCTGATTTGGTCATCAGAGATTCGTTCTTGTGTTCTATAGAAAACTTAGATAGTCTACGCGCGGATTTCGAAACCTTAGTACATGACATCAATGTTTTAGAGTTGAATTTGGATCCCGATTACTCAGTGAGTTATCAAGCCTTGTCGTCGTTTGACGATTTGTATTGTCGTATCAAACGCGTCGCTAGGAGTTTGGAGAAACCGGCTGACCTACCCAACCCCACTCGCGACCGACCTAAGTTGCCACCAATTCAAATACCCGAATTTGATGGTAACATTCGCAATTGGTGTCTATTTATAGATAGTTTTGAGAATACGATAGATAAGAACGATTCGTTGACAGATCACGAAAAATTGCATTATCTCGTTGAAAAATTGACTGGTAAAGCTATAACCGTTTGCGCTGGAATTACGTTTAGTGCCGGGAATTATAATTTAATTTTAAATACTTTGAAAGCTAAGTATGAGGATAAAAGATCGGTAGCTAACGCCTATTTAGATCAGATGTCTGATTTGAAATCTATTACGGCATGTAACGATCAAAACTTAGAGAAATTTCTAGATACTTTCGCGTCAGCTGTTCGCGCCGTAAAGAACCTGAAGATCGATGACCTCTGCGACTTCGTATTTTTGTATATGGGTTTAAAGAAATTAGATTCCGAAACCATTCGTTTGTTTGAGTCGGATCATCGCGGCAGTAAAATTCCTAAGTTCGAAGACTTAGAAAGTTTTGTTCGCGAGCATATAAAGGTATTGCAACGCTCTTCATCGAAACATGAAGGCGCGAAGAAGGTTGTTACTTCTGAACGCAAAATAGATGCCTCATCGAGGTCACCGAGGTCAACCCATACTTATGTTAATACCGCACCAGCACGTGTACAATCACCTGTTTGCTCTTTGTGTAGTACTCATCATTCGCAACTGTACAGGTGTCCTGGTTTTCTAAAGTTGTCGCCTAGTGATCGTTATAAATTTGTTCGCGCTAATAATTTTTGTTTTAATTGTCTCGGTACTAAACACCGCGTTGTTTTATGTAATAGTAGAAATAGTTGTCGCAAATGTCAAGCGAGACACCACACTTTGCTTCATTTTGAGAATAGTAATGCCGCATCCAATGTGAGCACGGTTGGCTCGTCGAGCGGTGACACACGGCGGCCTGCGCCGCAGCCGCAGCCCGCGCTCGCGCGCGCTCCGGCCCGCCCGGTGACCGCCGCGGATGACGTCACCTTGTGTTCGTTCTCCGCTAGTGCTGCACTCACTACTGTGTGTCTTGCGACCGCTCGCGTTGTTATTGTTGATGCATTAGGTAAGCCGCGCATTGTTCGAGCGCTGTTAGATGGCGCTTCGCAAAGTAATTTCATTACTCAAGATTGTTGTCGGCGTCTTGGTTTCAATGTTGATAAGCGTTCAACCCGCTCAGTGGTGAAGGGTTTTGGAAGCTTACAGTCAGCTGTTCGTGGCACCGTTAAAACAAGGTTTAGATCTCGTTTTAATAATAATATTTGGTTTGACATGGATTCGCTCGTTATAGATAGAATAGCTGAACAGTTGCCTACCGTCCCGGTTGACACGTCTTTATTAACGAAATTTAAAGACTTGCCTTTAGCAGATGAGACTTACGCTGTTCCTGGAGTCGTCGATATATTGATCGGCGCTTCGATTCTCCCGCACCTCCAGTTATCACGTAAGGTTCAAGGGGGACCGACGTACCCCGCTCCGCACGCACTGGAAACAGTTCTTGGTTTTGTTATAATTGGTTCCGCACCCGCTTCTATAGATAGTTTTAGTCACTCGACTGCTTCGTTCTGTTGCACCGTCGAGCCGCCACTGGAGTCTACCATCCGCAAGTTTTCACTCGGTGGCTCCCGTGTATCCGCTGAAAAACGCTTTCTTTGTTTGGAACGAAAGATGCAGGCGTCCCCAAAGTCGAAGCGGTCCTATGATGAGGTTGTTAACGAATATTTAGATAAAGGTTACATCTCACCTGCGCCTGCGGACACTGGCGGGACCCAGCCTTCGTACATTATCCCGCACCGCGGAGTTATTAGAGAAGATAAGCTTACTACTAAAACTCCGTGTAGTTTTGGATGGCAGTGCTAAGACTAGCACTTCCGTGTCGCTTAATGACATAATTGTAAATTTTCGCATTAATATTAGTAATTTTTAGCTTTTAGGACTCAACAGTCGCTTTGTGTTGGGCCCACTCTTCGCCCCATCGTTGGGACACATTCGTCGCTAATAGAGTGGCAAAAATTCAATCTGAATTGGCGCCACATAATCTCTTTCACGTTGCTGGCACCGACAACCCAGCCGATTGTCTCTCTCGTGGATTGCTTCCTTCGCAAATTTTGGATCACCCGTTGTGGTTTGGTGGACCGTCCTGGATTCATGCCGCGTTAGATGGGTGGCCAGTTAGTCAATTCAATCCCACTACGGTTTCCGAACCACCCGAGGAGAAGAAGCACTCGCTTGTTGTATCGGTCCCACGTGAAGAGACCCTTATTTTGTTGTTGGCTAATCGCGTCTCGTCTTGGTCGAGACTGTTGCGTTGTGTTGTTTGTTCGCCTCTGCCCTCTGCCTAGCCAGCGGTAGGCACGAGCTCCAATCTAGGTTTATATTTTAGTTGTTATTTCCCAAACCTAGATTTAGATTAGACTTTAGATTTGTTTCGCATTTGTCGTTTCGAAGGTAACCCTTCAAGCCGGGGGGAATGGTTGCGCCGAGGTAAAAACTGTATTTTGACACGGAAACACACTCCTTTTATACCCGTCTCCCCTTCCGCACTAACCATAGATGTAGCTTCCGTCCGCCATTTGTGAAATATAGACACTCAGTCTCGCTTTGAGCTAGCCAGCGTAATGACGGACCGCGCTCGCGTCTCTCAAAAATGATTAATATTTGTTACATTTTTACCGCTTCATAGACCTTTACCGATCGGATTGTGCCTCTCGTGTGTTCCTCAAGTGATCTAGTGACGCTGACGGCAGCTCCTGAGCAAGGAAGAGAAGATCCGTGTACCGGCTGCGATGAAACACGTGTGTCGTGAAGGTTAGTGCATCCTCTCCTAATTTCTCGGGTTGCATTCATTGCTTGGATCACGCCCGCGGCAACCCGACCACCTGTCTTTTGTGTGTAAAGCGTCAATGGAACAGTTAGCTACTTCCCGCAATACAGTCCATTACCGCACGTTGCCAAGCGCCACCACCACTCATCCAAAAGGTTGATAGTGTAAAATATCTAGGGATTATAATAGACCAGAAATTGACCTGGCACGCACATCTAGAACTAACCATGAGCAGAGTTAGGAAACTTAATTGGATTTTTAAATCATTAAGACAATTGATGAGTATAGACGTACTAAAAAATATTTATGTAGCTATGGTACAATCAGTGATAATATACTGCATCTCAGTATGGGGTGGGGCAAATAAAACTAACTTTTTGGAGCTTGAAAGGGCTCAAAGATCTTTAATCAAAGTTATGCACTCCAAACCATACAGGTTTCCCACTACTGAATTGTACACTATTAGCAATCTACTATAAGTTCGTAAACTATATATTCAGTGCATAATTTTAAACTACCACAAACACCTACCTTACGACCATAATGTTTTAAGGAAGAGACGAAATTATCTGGTAGCCACCACTTGCCCCACGCGTACAGCGTTTGCACAACGACAGTATGTTGCCCAAGCCCCATACTTATATAATAAGATAAATAAAATTCTTCAGTTATACCCCATGTTACTTCATGATTGCAAGGTCTCCATTACAAAATGGCTGAACACGCTTACTTATGAAAAAGTTGAAGAACTTTTAACAAGAATTACTTAGGTAAGATGGCTAATCTCTCTATTTGTAAATACACATTTGCACGTATACACACATACACACACACACACACGCACACGCACACGCACACGCACACGCACACGGACACGCACACGCACACGCACACGCACACGCACACGCACACGCACACGCACACGCACACGCACACGCACACGCACACGCACACGCACACGCACACGCACACGATGCATATTATTGTTATTGATATTTATATACATATATAAATATCAATAACAATAGATAAGTAAATACACATATAAAGTAGTATTCACATACTAACTCCACATATCTGTCTAGATTAAGCTATCACTTTTAATAAATCCAAGAATATGTTACGCAGGAAGAGCGAGGCATTCCCAACACAAGTGTCCATGACTACTTACTGGGAAGCCCCAACAATGTATAAACTAGGATTTTATAAATAAAGAATTTTTTTTTTTTTTTTTTTAAATAGATACATGGGCACAAAGTGCATGGGAGACACCTCGCCGACCTCAGTCAATCACACGTCGATAAAGTAGCATCGAACGAGTGGCTGCGGCGAGGAGAGCTGTTTCCTGTAACAGAGGCTTTTGTCATAGCTATCCAGGATCAAGTTATAGATACCCGTGACTACCAAAAACACATCTTCTGAATCCCTAACTTACCCACTAATCTATGTAGAAGATGTCAAAGTAGTTCAGAAACAATTCAACACATCACTGGTGCATGTAAATCTATAGTCCAAACTGATTACAAACATAGACATGATCAAATTGCTGCAATAATTCACCAAAACTTAGCATAGCACACAAACATTCATTCGTTCCACAAAAAATAGCTTATTATAAATACAAACCCACCACTATTTTAGAAAACACCTCACATAAAATATACTGGGACCGAACAATTATTACAGACAAAATCATACACTACAAGAGACCCGACATTACAGTGCTAGATAAAATTAATAAATCAGTACTGATCTTAGATATAGCAGCAATTTGCAACACACACAACCTAAACACTACACATTCAGAGAAAATGACTAAATACATAGATTTAGCTACTGAATTCAACTACTGGGTTAGTCCCTAAGGCCCTTCAAACTAAACTCAGCACACTACAAATGCCAAAATCCAACCTTATGCTTATACAGAAAGCCTACTACTTAACACATGCCATCTGACCCGGAAATTTCTTGCTTCATCCACATCGCATTAACAATCTTTTGTTTTCTTTTTCTATGTTTCACACTTGGTTAAGACCTGTGTCTCTTACTGTACCCCTATTAATGAAAAGGGAGATGTTTTATAAAAACTATAAATATAATAATAATAAACAGATATTGAATGCACCCTGGTTTATAAGAACCAGGAAACCATATGTTCAATCAAAAAGTGGTGTGATATATTTGATGTATAGAGGATTTTAGAAATCCTGGCAAATGTAAGGATAGGGCAGGCTCCATCGGGAGCGACGCCTCCAACGCCAACAGTGCCCACACCTCATAAATAGTCACATTAAGACTAATCATAAGATTTATAATACTAGTATACACAAAAAAAATCTGTCCCATGTCCCTGTCATGAAAAATATTTACTACACTGTTTATTGTATGAGACATTGTTTTAGGCACCACTAGCTGACGCCCGCAACTTCGGTTTTTTAATCATATTCCCACTATGGGAACCATTTCCTGGCAAAAAAGCAGCTTTTATTTTAACCAATAAATATATGATACCTAATATTTATTGGTAAATATTTGTGCGCCTCACTCTCACACGCACATTCCTTGACAGCTTATCACTCTCTTAACAACCATGTTGTGCAACTGTGGAACAAAAGGCTTGAGGAAGTGGTGTCAGCTGCTACACTAACCACCTTCTAGTGTAGCTTACATAAATGGCTTGCAGTGAACAACAAACAACAAAAGTGATATACTAGACTGAACTATACTCCAATACCAGGAAGTGCACAAAGCAGCAAATTGCTGCTCGTCCATAATTTAAATATTAATATGTTATTCCAGACTATAAACTATCACTGTGCTAAATAACAGTTAGATCCATCCTGTCGTTAGAGTGTGACTGGATAAAAAGCATCCAAACATCTCCACTAACTTTCATACAAAACTTCAAGACTACTTACTCACCACTTTGTGATTCAGCAACTGCATGAATAGCTCCTCACTGCAGAGAGATGTCCTCCTCAGCTCGTAGCAGGTCTCAAGCCTTGAACAACAGAGGTCACAGGCCAGGGATGGTCTGCTGTCCTCTGTAACCAACTGTTAAACATAATTTTATTATTTTACTACTAGTTTGAACATTAGTGTGTCAATGCAGCAGTATGCTAACTTTTTCTATACATTTAGATAAAAAAAACTTGATCTTGAACAGATCATTGTAGAGAGAAGATTGATTATAAATCAAACCTTCTCACTGCTCCGTATCTCTCGTGACTTGGGGTCTACATATATCCCGGTCTCTTCGTATTACGAGTACAACAGCATAAAATACTTCGTATTACAACAGTAAGTATAAAATAGGTTAAGTTGTTTATTTATAAGAGGCTCTTTTATTAAACGTGCTAGACGTAGTATTACTCACCAGCATCAGAGTCAGAGACTCGTAAATCTCCTGTAAATGAGTGTCGGCAATCGACTGCAGTCGAGAGTCGGCCGCTAGACATATTCTACACATAGACAGCTTCTCCATCTCCAAATTTAATTTCGCGTCAGTTCAGAGACACCGTTTATCTTGTTTTGAGCTTCAGTCCTTAAATGTATAGTATCCTTAAACTTTAAACCATGCAAATCTTACTGATTAAAGTTTAACCTCAATTCACAATACCAAAGAGAATACAATACTACGCAAGAACAGTGTTGCCAACCTCAAAAATTTCAAAAACAACAACTCGCCGTAAAAAAAAAAACAGAAGAAAGCAGCAGGTAAAGAAAAAAAAAGGCAGGTCTCAAAATTTTGCTCATACCTATAATTAAATAATAAACAATTTTCTTAGTTACTAGCACTCACATACATTGATATACTTATAATCACAACAACAAAAAACGAAAATCAAAGTAAAATTATTTTTCAGTTACCTAGTTTTTTTTTTTTTTTTATATAGGACACGTCAATTGGACTTCGCCTTGTCTGATGGTAAGCTGAAGGCAAAGTCCCAGAAAAGAGGGTCACCATTACTTACACATACCGTGTGACAATGGTGACACTCAGCTTGACGGCCTCATCATATGCTTTTTCACGCCCCGCTTAAAGGACCCGGGACTGTAGGAAGAAGGAAACACGTGAGCTGGTAATGAATTCCAGGCCTTAATGGTGCGACAGAGGAAAGAGTCTCCGAACCGCTTGGTTCTTGATCGGATGTTTTGCACCGTGTGCGGATGACATCTAAGACCTGCACGCGTTGTCCTGTGTAGGAAAGGGGAGGGTTGGACTAATTGGAAGAGCTCATCAGAACACTCCCCATGGTACAGACGGTAAAATACAGCCATGGACGCAACATCTCTACACAGCTGTAAAGGTTCTAGGGTCTTCGTGATCTCGGGATTCCCAATGATGCGGACCGCACGTCGCTGCAACCTGTCAAGAGCATCTAGTAAGTACTTTGCAGAACCATCCCAGAAATGTGAGCAGTATTCCACACAGGAGCGAATTTGTGTCTTGTATAGAAGACACCGCTGCTCCGGCGTGAAAAATCGTCTCACTCTGTTCAGGACTCCGAGTATTCGTGAAGAAGAGTGGGAAGGGGAAGGAAAGAAGATACTTTTGCTGTAAACGCACATGCCTGCGTCTTCTTGGCATTGAACTCAACCAGGTTCTCAGAGCCCCATTGAGACAAAACAAGAAGCTGCCTTCTCTCTGCGATATTTGCCTGCTTGGCCGCAGGATGTCCATGATAACTCCCATGTAAAGTGCTATCTTCTGCATAACAATGAACATTGCCGGTAGACAGCATGTCGTTGATATGCAGAAGAAAGAGAGTGGGTGATAAGACGGACCCCTGGGGCACGCCAGCATTTACCTGCAGAAACTCCGAAGCTCGTCCGTCACAAAGGACGCGAATACGGCGCCCCTGCAGGAAGCTAGCAACCCAGTTGCACAGCCTAGAAGGCAGACCAAAGGCAGGTAGCTTGGAAAGAAGCGATTTGTACCAGACTCTATCGAAAGCTATGACGATGTCAAGACTAATTGCCAGTGACTCGCCGTGCTTGTCCGTAGCCTCACCCCAAAGATGGGTAACGTATGCTAGAAGATCACCCGTTGACCGTTTCGGTCTGAAGCCATATTGCCGGTCATTAATTAAGGAGTGATCCTCTAGGTGCCGCATAAGCTGTTTGTTAATTATGTGCTCGAACACTTTGCACAGCACTGAGGTGACGGCTAGGGGTCGATAGTTGGCTGGCTCCGAGCGATCCCCCTTCTTGGGAATCGGCTGAACATTCGCCTCTTTCCAAGGCAAAGGCACTGTACCCGAACTGTAGGATAGCCGGTACAGGCGCGTAAGCATTGGAGACAACTCTGCTGCACATTTTTTCAAAACTACCGCTGGAATACCATCCGGACCACTGGCTTTCCGGACATCGAGTGATTGCAGCACTGCACGGACATCGCGTTGCCTGATATGGATATCAGGCATCGCGTGGTCACTGTCGGGTAGTTTTGACACAGATTTGCCTTCTCTTGCGGCTCATGGGCCAGGGATCCATCAGGGTTACGCAGCGGAGGCAGCGAAGGCTGACAGAAGTTGGCTTGCACGGCTTTAGCCAGTCGCCAGGAGTCACGGCTTCCCGTGGGATGCATCACTAGCTCTTGACCAAGCCGCACTATGCGCAGGGCATCCGCTCTGACGTAGGCCCTTCTACAGACCTTTGTGGCTTTGTTGTACGCCGCCTTGAAGTGGCCCAGATTGGGATGGCGCGTGGCGCGCGCCCTTACCCAAGCGCGGTACGCAGACTGTTTTTGTTCAACAGCTTCCGCGCACTCGCGCCCGAACCATGGGCGCACCCCGCGGTCTCCGGTGATATCGGTGTATGAGATATAGTATTCCATACCCAGACCGATCTCACCGGCGACTGCAGTAGCACAATCCGATGGGTTCTTACCTTCAAAGCAGCGCTCAACCCAAGGGATGGACGCAAAATAGTCACGAAGTCCATCCCAGTCCGCTGACGAGTAGTGCCAGAGACGCCGCTTCCCCTGCACGGGTCGTGGGGGCGCTATAATAGGCACCGTGGAACAGACCAGGCAGTGGTCGGAGTTGCCTAAAGCGGCTCGCACCGATACACTGTACCGGTCCGGATCACTCGTCAGCAGAAGGTCTAGCAGAGAAGGTGCTAGGCCCGACCTTCTTGGTATCCTAGTGACCTCGTGCACCAAT
Source organism: Eilema griseolum (assembly GCA_963662185.1). NCBI lineage: Eukaryota > Metazoa > Arthropoda > Insecta > Lepidoptera > Erebidae > Eilema > Eilema griseolum. The sequence goes on along the minus strand of CAVLEM010000026.1, from coordinate 53,008 downwards.
TTGGTCAGGCCGTGCGCCAGAGCAAATGCGTGGGCGGCTCTTTCCGCATGGTCTGTTTTGGAGGAGCCCAACCAGATCTCGTGGTGGGCGTTAAAATCCCCCAAAAATACCATTTCGGCATTCGGAAATCGCTCCTGCGCATCATCTGCCGCCTGACTCAGATATTCAAAGAGTCGAGTTGTCTCAGCATCTCCTGTATGGGAACGGTAGAGGCACACATAGATCTGACTCGTAGGGCCATGGTCTACGTGTACCCAAAGGATGGAGAAGGATGGGTCCTCTAGGCAGCGCAAACGGCGACAGCAAACATCCGCCCTAACAAACACGCACACCCCGGCTTTTGCACGAAAACTTTCCTCTAGAACATAGCCAGGGTAGAGCAAGTAGGTCGTGTCGTCAGGGCGGTGTATTTCCGCCTCCGTTAGAAAAAACATGGCAGGTTTCGCCGTCTCTGGTGTTGGTGGACGGCGTTGAGGTTTGCATGGAGCCCACAGATGTTAGTGGACTCCACCTCAAATAGCAAGCTTTTGGGAGTGTTACGAGCCGCTGTGTTGCCTATTTCTCTAAATTGCGCTGCCATGAGTTTGGGTGGGAGAAGGCGTGAAAAAAGAGGTGATTGCCGCCGCAGCACCGTGTGACAAAGCGTGGGATATTGGTTTTATCTATGAATGTGAGGCATGGCGAGAGCCGATGCGCCGAACGGAAGGGCCCCCGTACCCCCCCGAGTATGGTCGCCGGGCTCCCAAATCCGGTCACCAACCGGCACGACAAACCATATCGGGATTATGCGTGGCCTGGTGAGGCAGCCTCCCACGGTGGTTAACCCCAGTTGGGCCCCTGTACTATACCGCGGGCGGCCAGCGGCACCACCGTTTCTACAGGTCTCCCTGTTCGGCGCATCGCCCCGCGCCATCCCCACTAGACTACGCCAAGACCCACTGGTCCCACTAGTGCTGCGACAACCACCACCTCTGCCCGGCTATGCACTTGCTGATCCCTGAACACAATCCAACCGAGATTGAATTGGTATGGAGGGTTTTTCGCAATAGTGCACGGTGGTACCTACCCGGTCGAAACTTGAAACAAATTTGTGCCACCAAGTTTCTACCAAGTTGAATGGGGTTTTCTTAGCGGTGAATACACATACTTGTGTCTTAGTGGGGTTGAATTGAACTAGGTTTAGTCGTCCCCAATCGGATACTCCAGAGAGAGTAGTCTCAATTTTAGACACAAGTTGTTCGCGACTCTTCTCCACCTCGGACTGAGGGATATTTGCACGGCCCGTGTAACACGTGTCTCCGGTACTGTCGTCCGCATAACAATGAATGGAGTCATCAGACAGCATGTCATTGATATGCAGCAGAAACAGCGTCGGAGACAACACGGAGCCTTGTGGGACACCAGCGTTTATGTTCATGCGGTCCGAGCAGCTGCCGTCGACGATGGCTTGGATGCTTCTGTTGGACAAAAAACTGGAGATCTATTCGCACAGTCCCTCGGGGAGTCCATAATATGGCAACTTCGCAAGAAGACCCTTGCCAGACCCGATCGAAGGCCTTCGCTATATCGAGGCTGACCGCTAGTTTCCACCCCGACTCTCGATGGCCTGCGCCCACCGGTTTGTGAGATACACAAGAAGGTCACCGGTAGAGCGACGGTGGCGAAAGCCGTACTGTCGATCGCTCAGTAGATCGTTTCCCTCAAGGTATCTCGGGAGCTGTGTATTAATAACACGCTCCATTACCTTCGAGAGTAGGCAGGTGATAGCGATAGGCCTGTAATTGGTCGGATCGGTCCTGTCACCTTTCTTAGGTACAGGGTGCACGAATGCGGTGTTCCACAAGGTTCGGACCCGCCTTGCGGAGTATGAGAGTGCGAAAAGACATGTAAGTACAGGGCACAGCTCGGGGGCACAGTTTTTAAGCACCATCGCCGGTATACCGTCTGGCCCACTCGACTTCCGAACACCTAGGGACTTAAGCTCGCGCCGGACCACCCGTTGCGTGATTTTAACTTCAGTCATGGAAGCATCACAGCTGGGAATTATCGGTGGTTCGGCGTTCCCGTAGTTCATAGTCGAGTTTGACGCAAAAAGATTACCCAACAGATCGGCTTTCTCCTTAGCGCCATGAGCCAGACTACCATCGGATTTTTGCAGCGGTGGAAGGCTAGACTGGCAGAAGTTTCCCTCGGCAGCTTTAGCGAGCGACCAAAATGCACGACTGCCAGATGGGTAGCGCGCAAGCCGCTCGCCAATTCTGCCGATGAACTCAAACTTAGCCCTGGCCGTAGCTTTTTTACTAGACCTCGAGGCGGCATTCAACTTTCGCTTCACTTCAGCGATATTATACACACGAATTTCCAACGCACATTTGACTTTGCCAGAAGATGTCGACATAATAAAATCGACATTGGTTGCCATATCCGAAAAATAAAATAGAATCAACGAAATAAGACGTTGCTTAAATGTCTTGTAACCAACCCAAAATTGTCCATTATAAAACGTTTTTTTTTTAATTTCTTGAGTTTCTTGTAATCATGTAATAATAATAAAACTCTTACGTAGTATTGTATTGTATTCTCTTTGTAAAACTCTTTGTTTTTAATGGAGGTTAGGTATTTTATTTGAAATTTATAATTATTATGTACTCAATTATTCTTTACTATCCCATTATAGCTGTGTAGTGAACATAGCTGAACGAATTTATTTTGTAAATGAATTGTGAATTGAGGTTAAACGTTAATCATTATAAAATATCGTAAAATATAGCTTGATACCTGTGACGTTTGTCAGAATGACATGTAATAGGTATGGGACGTCTTTAGTATTTTATTGATATTTATATAGAATGAGTTTATTAAAAAAATACATTTTAACGATATTTAAAGAAAGAAAAAAGGAAATGAAAGATGAATTTGAAGGTATTTAAAAGTTTAATTGTCAAATGGTGTACAGCCGAGATCAACTTCAAAGTCAAATTCTGATTCATCACTGGAGCAGTCCTGTAGATTAATAATTAATTCTTGATCGCATATGTTGTCAAATTGAATATCGCGCTCCCAATCTTTTTGAATCACATTTTTTGTCTTCTCAACTACCTTTTTCCAATCATCAGCATTTACATGTACACAAGCTTCATGTAGTAATGTCAACATTTTGTTTGCTGTGAAAGGCGGTGCTACATTATGTCTGGCAGCGTAACCTAGAAAAAAAAGGTATCCGATCAAACAAAAAACCTACTAAATTCTTTGTAAGCTTTTTATGTATGTTTTTTTAGATTATACGAACCTTTGACTTGAGCCCAGATTAGTTCTATTGCATTGTAATGGCAATGATATGGTGGTAAACGGATGACGGTGTGGCCCATTTCCTTTGCAATTTCGTCTATAATATATCTTGGAGTGGGGGGCTTATGAATGCTTACTAATCTTAGCAATTCTTTCTTGAGCATGCTGTTGTCGGCTTTTACTCCTTTGTTTTGCAGCCAAGTAATAATTTCAATATTACGATTGCTTGTCGTAGGCGCCTTATCTTTTTGTACTGAATGATACGGAGCGTTGTCCATCAGAATAAAATGTGGTTCACTCAAATGATTTAGAAGAGTTAGAAACCACTCCTTAAATTTTATAAAATCCATTTCTTCATGGTACCCTGTTGTTTTTACTGATTTAAACGCCAGTAAACAATTGGGCACAAAACCAGACGATGTCCCCGCATGAGTAATTATTAATCTTTGTCCTTTGCCTTCGAGCACCTTGGTGGTAGACTCCGCTTTATCGTCTGTCCACGATCTTGAAACAGTGTGGTTTGCGTTGAGCTATGTTCATCAAGAAAAACCACTTTATGCCAATCTGTTATATTTTTGACTTTGCGCAAAAAGTCAATTCGGGTCAAAGCAATGTCTGTTCGCTCCATTAAAATTTTTCTTTTATCGCTTTTTTTATAAGCAAAGCCGATTTTTTTCAATATTTTGGACAACGATGGTGGACTTCCTTTAAATAAATTCGCGTCTTTAAGCGAAACGGATATTTTTTTTAACGTGGGAAATTCACCACGTGCGTAATACGCATATATTATGATTTCGAATTGCGGCAGCATCAAAGTCGTCAATTTCGGTGACTGGCGAAACTCTCTTCCTTTTTTTATTAGGAGTCGATAATATTTTACCTCCCTCATCTTCGGCCACCATCTCCTTTGACGATTCTCCATACTTTTCTTTGCTAATTCGAGACACTGTAGCTCGTCCGATACCAAGAGCGTCAGCAACTCTATTGCACACTTGCTCCAATGGTAGTAGCGGTCCGCCATTTTGATTCTCGCGGTCAAAATACTCGCGCAAACGAATCACAAACTCGCGACTTTCGCTATTCAAAACAGTTTTTTTTGTTCTTTTCGGCATTGTGGTGCATAACTAGAAATAACAACAAAACTTAACAAAGCAACAGTAATAACGACAAAACAATATTAATCACGTAGTGATAGCATATACAAGGCGTGGGCACTCAAAAACGATGGCGCCCGCTTGTTCGCTGCATGCGAAAGCAGTAGGTATTGCAAGACTACAAAAATACGAATTTGTTGTGAAAAATTTTTTAGATATAATCATTTATACAATTTATATTACATAATGAAATTGTCATACATTTATTTTATCGATGTTCGCTGGCCAGTCGATTACACATCCCTACAAGGCTGCGAAAAGAGTTTACGAAGTAAGCTAACAAAAAGAATATAATTAATAAAATATAATAAATATTTTAAATTACCTTTGTTTTTACTAGTATCTCCGTGATAACAAGTTCTATTTGAAAAAAGTGTTCTAGATTTCTATATAAATGTTTTATTAATATTTAAAAAATTAAAACTTTTCCAACAACAAATTTATTGTTGCAGTCTTTATAAACGAAGTCTCTAAAGTCACAGGTATCAAGTCAAGCTATATTTTACGAACTATAGTCATTCAATAAGTACAGATTTGCATGGTTTAAAGTTCGGGATATTATACATTTAAGTACTGAAGCTCCAAACAACATAAACGGTGTTACTGAACTGACGCGAATGTTAATTTGGAGATGGAGAAGCTGTCTATGTGTAGAATATGTCTAGCGGACGACTCTCGACTGCGGTCGATTGCCGACACTCATTTACAGGAGATGTACGAGTCTCTGACTCTGATGCTGGTGAGTAATACTACGTCTGGCACGTTTAATAAAAGAGCCTCTTATAATAAACAACTTAACCTATTTTATGCTTTTTTAATACGAAGAGACCGGCATATGTTGACTCCAAGTCATGAGAGATACGGGGCGGTGGCGCCCACGGGAGGCTTGATATATAATCGATAATTGGTGCATTGGAGCTTCTCTCTGCAAGGATCTGGTTCAGTCTCGTCTTGGGCGTTGTCTTTTCTGATCTAAATGTAAAGGAAAAGTTAGCAGACTGCTGCATAGACACACTAGTGTTGAAACTGGTAGTAAAGTAATAAAAGTATGTTTAACAGTTGGTTACAGAGGACAGAAGACCATCCGTGGCCTGCGACCTATGTTGCTCAAGGCTTGAGACTTGCTACGAGCTGAGGAGGACATCTCTCTGCAGCGAGGAGCTGCTCATGCAGTTGCTGAACCACGAAGTGGTGAGTAGTCTTGAAGTTAGGTATGAAATTTTGTGGTAATGTTTGGATGTTTTTATTCAATCACACTCTAACGGCTGGATAGATCTAACTGTTATTTGGCACAGTGATAGTTTACTGTCTGGAATAACATATTATTATTTAAATTATAGACGAGCAGCAATTTGCTGCTATGTGCACTTCCAGGTGTTGGAGTATAGTTCAGTCAAGTACTTATCACTTTTATTGTTTGTTGTTCACTGCAAGCCATTTATCCAAGTGACACTTGGAGGTAGTTAACATAGTTGCTGACACCACTTCCTCAGGTCATTTGTGCCACAGTTGCACAACACAGTTGTTAAGAGAGTGATAAGCTGTCAAGGAATGTGCTTGTGAGAGTTGTAATAATTAAAAAAATATGTTGTTATTACAAAGTAAAAAAAAATTGGTTCGCAAGCGTCAGATGTAATAATAAAAAAAATATGTGTCATATGACAATGAAAGAAAAGTAAGTGTGTAATCTCCTATTTAAAAGAAATAAAAATATAAATTGGTTTGTAAGTACATTACCATAAAAGTTCGGGCGCCTTGGAGATACACATGCCTAAGATAATCAGCGGAGATTGGAAACTTTTAATCTTCCGGAGGTGAGCTAAATGAAACCAAACTGTGAGGTTTAAGGTTTTATTGTCCACTCCAGTGTGCATTCAGAAACAGATGTAAGGATACATTCCTAATGTATAACTAACCTTAAATTTAAAATTAGATTTTTATAAGCTATGTCAATATTATCCTACGTCAATATGATTCTATGTCACCAATGCACTTTTAGGTTATTTTGAAGTTTAGATTTAAAATATAATTAAAGTAAGCTCACGGCATCCCTCGGCGAGTATATGTAAACACAGCAGCGGGAAAGCTCGTAGCAGGCGAAGTTTTCAGTTTAAGCCCATGCGGTACATCCATGTTTGAGGTGAAAAGCCCAAACCCTCCATAAGGAAATGCAGTTGACCGAAGACAAAGAAACGCCGAAAAAGGTCCAAAGAAAAGAGAAAATGCAAAGACAAAGGGCAAAGGAAGGCGGTTCCAATTTGGAAACCTGTAACAAAATTGCATGTCATTAGAACAAACTCCCATATGAACACGAGGTCCTAATTTTTTATAAATTTGAGCGACGTACCGCCTTAATTTGCTGGAACAATGCCAATAGCAAAAGAAATCATAATATTCTCAGATTAAGAGCTGAAACAATAGAATTTTAACAATTATTTTTCAAATTAGGAGCGTTTCAATTCCATCAAAGTGAATCTTATTAAAAAATGACAACTCACCAGAAATAAACTATAATTCCACAAGAGGATAGTTGTGAAGACACAAACTATTATCCTTTAGGCCAAAATACTCTCATTTTTATGAGATTTATTGAAATTAAGTTACGAAGCCATGAATATCGACCATCCAGCCTCAACGCTAGGAAGAAAGGTGCCTTGACAGGTATACGTCAAAATGTCATTCACTACGCGTTCCGAAACTTTTCGTTCAAAAATAGAATTAAAACCGGTGTGACGACGTTCGCAGAGCGCGTCGTTACATTACATCCCTCCCCAAAAAGAAAAAAAGAAAGAAGGAAACTTCCTTTTCTAATGAAAATTATGAGAGTCCAGAACAAAATTCCAAAAAACCTCAAAAGACAAAATGTCATGCAACATTTTTCAATAAACAAAAAAAGGCAATGCGAAAGCATCTTGCATTGGGTATTGCAGAAACAATCATAAATTAAAGAATGGGAAAGCATTCCTAAAAATCAAAGAATGTGAAAACACTCGAAAAGTAAAGAATTAAGTTGAAAAAGAATTTCCAGTTTCAAATGGAAACAAAGGACACTATCCAACTTAATGGAATAACCGAAACCAAACTCAGAAAAGAGTAAAAACTTATTTCAACACAAAAGTGAAAATAAATCCTTCAATAAAACAAATTAAACAATCCCTACTCAATTCCATTCCAGATATCGATTAGGCAACCAACGCCGTCGAATCTAATCCTTGATCTTAACCAGCCTTCTAGCATCAATACAAAAGTGCGGTTGAGCTCCTACGCCACCGACTCTATACCAGCTATTCCTGAAACAAAAATATGAAACTAACAAGATATCGGTTAAGCACCAACGCTGCCGAATCTGAAAGAAAATCGGTAAAAACAATGAAGTTTTCCCACTGTCGGTTAGGTTGAAAAGCCGCCGACTTCAAATTCCTATTCCAACATCTAAAACGTCAAAACAAAATCACGACAAAAGTGTCGTAATAATATATTTATAAGCATTGTGATCGGCATAACACCACCAGCTTCCCGTGCGCAAAGCGTAAGGTGTGACTATGTGTATGAAACACAATAGCACAAAAAATTGTAAAGTCCAGTAAGACACAAGTTTCCCAAAAAGTGGTATAACAAGGTGTGTAAAAAATGCAAAAAATGCGTCCAATCCGAGAATCTTAATACTAAGAAAATAACCCAGAACTGTACAAAAATAAAGTTCAAGAAACTTAATTTTCCATTCCCTAAGTGAGTGGAAATAAGTCAAGTGAATTTAATGTAGAAAATGAATATTAAATTTCACTCCTATATTAGAGTAGAAACTAAATTCCTAAATTTGTACAAAATATACAATATTAAATATACAAGTGTATAAAAATATATACAGGAAAATAATCCTATACAACAAAGATAAATAAAAATATAAGATCTTTTGATGTGGAACAATTTGTTAATATGGAGTAGAGTTACACAATAACAAGTCCTAAAATGACCTAAGTTATTTTTGAAGGAAACTAAAATTGAAATTAATAAATTGTTGTGAAGTTCCTAACATACATCTCCTTTCAACACCCCTCAACCTTTCAAACATCACCTCATAGTGGGGTCATACTTCAAACAAAGTACCAAAGACAAAGATAGACATTGTCAAAACAAGAATAATTTTAATATTTAATTATGTCTTTAATATGATAACGACCAGTATAGTTTTTATTAAGGTCTTTTAAAACATAAACATTAGAGGAAATTTTATCTATTATTTCACACTTAACAAACTTAGGTGCTAACTTAGCCGAAAAGAATGCAGGAGCATTAGACTGCACAAAACTTCTCCTCCACACTATATCTCCCACCTCAAAAGAAATGACCTTCCTTCCTATATTATAATAACGCGCATTACGCTTATAAGCTTTAAGCAATGAAGCTTGAACTTTTATAAAAATATCACTAAGTGATTTAAGTGAAAAAGCAAATGAAGACCTATCAACAACATCAAGTTGATTGAGGTTATCAAAAGAATTACTAAAACGGTGCAATGAAGCATCAAAAATAAGTTCTCTACCGAACATGAGAAAATTAGGAGTGAAATCTGTAGCTAGATTCACACTACTATTCAAAGCTAATTGAACATGAGGCAAATATTTTGACCAAGTTCTATGATCATCTTTAACAAAACAAGAAATACATGTTTCGACTGTTTTGTTATATCTCTCTACAGGATTATTTTGAGGTGTATATAAAGTATTATAAAATATTTTACTAATATTATAACTTTTTAGAAAATCTACAAATTGCTTAGCTGTAAATTGGCTTCCATTATCACAAACAAAAATTTTAGGTGTTCCAAACTTAAGAAATATTTCTTTTTCAAGTATCCTACAAATTACTTTAGTGGTAGCACTAGTCATAGGAAATATCCAACAATATTTTGTAAAAACATCTATGATTGAAAGTATATACTTATGGCCAGAATAAGCTTTTGGAAGAGTTCCAATAATATCAATAGAAAGCATTAACATTGGTTTATCAACTTTCTTAGGATTAACCATAATTCCATGAGGTGGATTAGTAGAAGATTTATAAGCTTTACAAGTATCACAAGAAGAAATGTATTTTTGAACATCAATAAACATACCTTTCCAAAAATAATGTATTTTTAATTTATTTAAAGTTTTATGAATTCCTAAATGTCCTGAATTAACATCATCATGATTAGACTTAATAGTGTCCAAGATGTGTTCTTTAGGTATGACAATTTTCCAATTTAAACGATTATTAGGATTATATTTATCTTTACAAAATCTATACAAAGTATCACTTTCAACTTTGAAATTTTTATATTTTCTAGGAAACTTTTGACAATTTACAAATATTTTTCTATACCAAGGATCAACGATATCCTCATTTGGCATAACAATAATATTATTTACAGGAATATTAATAGCAGAAATTTCTATTCTGGATAGACAATCTGGAACTAAATGTAAAGAACCTTTTTTATATTTAACATCAAAAGTAAATTGAGAAATTCTAGCAGCCCAACGTGCAAGACGAATACGAACACTACGAAACCATTTAAGCGCAGTGCCTGACAAAAGATCAGAGAATGAACTAACCAAAAAATATTCATTAAAATTTTTAAACAAGAAATATTCTTCCACTTGAGTAATAAATTCCCTAACGCACGATTTACCATCATACAAAAGCTTACTTCGTTTTAAATCAGGCAACTTAGTAACAGAAGGCAAGTTTTTCCTCAAATTATCATTCAATAAAACATTCATCATATTAAATGAAGATGCGGCTCTCAGACTATGATCACCAGCTCCTCGACTATTCGAAAATGGATCAACAACTTCAGATAAATCAGCCATGACATGAGGCATCTCATGAGTAGAAGTACCAACTGGAACATCACCAACAATATTCTCAAACAAAGGCGGGACCTGTATTTCCTTATCCATGTTTGATTTATAAAAGGATGTGAAAATCTAATAAAAAGTTGTATTAAATACACTATAAGTTTCTAATTAAAGTATCAATTAAAGTTTCTAATTAAAGTTAATTAAATTATGAATGAAGTTAATTGCATTGATAGCAAAACGCTAAACTCAAAAGTCAAACAAACTCATAGAATGGAATGTTATTGTTGCAAAAATTATTTAGGTCAAATGCCTATAAAGATAAAAATGCATTAGTGATTCACAAAATAAATTATTTATGTCTACTTAAGGTAAACAGCAAATATTCAAATATTACTATGTTTTCACACATGTGAATAAAGGTTAAGAACTAGTAATTATATAATATTACTAAGTGGAAAATCTTACCTGTAATAAACAAAAGCTATATAAGATAAAACAATTATAACAATAACCATGTTATACAAATTGAAACATTCACCTGTAATTGAGAGATACAAACAATAGTACTAAATTGTAGTATGATTAGTTTTGCAAAGTAAACAATAACAAAGATTTACTGTAATACACAGTTATGTAACAGTAAAATACATGAAGAAAACACTGTTCTTAACATGATAAGGTAAAAAATAATGCAAAGGTGACAAGGAATAAAGATATATGCACACTGTCATGTCCCTGTTCGCGAGTGCCAATTGTAATAATTAAAAAAATATGTTGTTATTACAAAGTAAAAAAAAATTGGTTCGCAAGCGTCAGATGTAATAATAAAAAAAATATGTGTCATATGACAATGAAAGAAAAGTAAGTGTGTAATCTCCTATTTAAAAGAAATAAAAATATAAATTGGTTTGTAAGTACATTACCATAAAAGTTCGGGCGCCTTGGAGATACACATGCCTAAGATAATCAGCGGAGATTGGAAACTTTTAATCTTCCGGAGGTGAGCTAAATGAAACCAAACTGTGAGGTTTAAGGTTTTATTGTCCACTCCAGTGTGCATTCAGAAACAGATGTAAGGATACATTCCTAATGTATAACTAACCTTAAATTTAAAATTAGATTTTTATAAGCTATGTCAATATTATCCTACGTCAATATGATTCTATGTCACCAATGCACTTTTAGGTTATTTTGAAGTTTAGATTTAAAATATAATTAAAGTAAGCTCACGGCATCCCTCGGCGAGTATATGTAAACACAGCAGCGGGAAAGCTCGTAGCAGGCGAAGTTTTCAGTTTAAGCCCATGCGGTACATCCATGTTTGAGGTGAAAAGCCCAAACCCTCCATAAGGAAATGCAGTTGACCGAAGACAAAGAAACGCCGAAAAAGGTCCAAAGAAAAGAGAAAATGCAAAGACAAAGGGCAAAGGAAGGCGGTTCCAATTTGGAAACCTGTAACAAAATTGCATGTCATTAGAACAAACTCCCATATGAACACGAGGTCCTAATTTTTTATAAATTTGAGCGACTTACCGCCTTAATTTGCTGGAACAATGCCAATAGCAAAAGAAATCATAATATTCTCAGATTAAGAGCTGAAACAATAGAATTTTAACAATTATTTTTCAAATTAGGAGCGTGGCAATTCCATCAAAGTGAATCTTATTAAAAAATGACAACTCACCAGAAATAAACTATAATTCCACAAGAGGATAGTTGTGAAGACACAAACTATTATCCTTTAGGCCAAAATACTCTCATTTTTATGAGATTTATTGAAATTAAGTTACGAAGCCATGAATATCGACCATCCAGCCTCAACGCTAGGAAGAAAGGTGCCTTGACAGGTATACGTCAAAATGTCATTCACTCCGCGTTCCGAAACTTTTCGTTCAAAAATAGAATTAAAACCGGTGTGACGACGTTCGCAGAGCGCGTCGTTACAGAGTGAGGCTGTGACCACAGGATGAGTAAGTTTTCTACTGCTGATATTAACTAATAACTATTAAGTAACTTATATTTATTGTTTAAAATATAAGCTACTTTTTTTGCCAGGAAATGGTTCCCATTAGTGGGAACATGATTAAAAACTGAAGTTGCAGATGTCAGCTAGTGGTGCCTAAAACAATGTCTCTATACAAAAAACATATTATAATAATATATAATAAAACAAAAATCTCTTCATGGAAAATAGCCCACTTCAAATATAACAAGAACATATAGACAAAGAGGCTTCAAACACATGGTTATATACAGGAAATTTATATAAAGAAACAGAAGGATTTATGGTCGCAATTCAAGATCAAATAATAAAAACTAAAAATTACGAGAGATATATAATTAAGGGTCCAACAGTAATATCAGACAGATGTAGATTATGTAATACCAACCAAGAGACTATAGATCACAACTGGAGGTTGCCCATTTCTCGCAAATCAACAGTACACCGATCGACATAATAACGTAGCCAAACAAATACATTCACTGTTAGCTCAAAAATATAAGTGAGTAGATAAAGTAGACCGTATTACAAATATAAACCAAAGGATGTTTTGAATAATGAAACCACAAAACTCTACTGGGACCGAGCGATCATAACAGATAAAACAATTACAAACAATAGACCAGATAAAGCACAAACGCTAAAAGCTGAAAAAACCACATATTTAATAAATATTTCAATTCCTAACTCTGAAAACATAAAGAAAAAATACAAAAATACATACCACTTGCTGATGAAATACGGCAAATGTGGCATCAACACACATTTAAAATCATACCTATCATTCTCTCATCCACAGGTCTCATTCCAAAATCATTACACACATCACTCACAGAATTAGGTCTACATAAAAAAGTATACACATACAAAACAAACACACAAAACAACAAACATATAAGACAAAAGGGTACTGAAGACACATATTTTTTTGCTCCCAGTTATTAAGTATTATTTATTTTAATTTGATTTCAATACTATTTACAAGTTTAATGTCTACATTACAAGGCTAAAGTGACTACCTGCCGGTTATACTTTTTTGCTCTTCATTCTATACACTTAACTTCTTATACTTCACACTTTTCAATCCTTCACTATGGACAAGACTGTGGCGGATATGAAAGTTGACTTCCACAAGAGAATGGCAGCGTTTGAGGAGGCATTGCAGAAGGCAGCCAGCACAAGTACACCAGCGACGGTGTCAACACTGGCTACTGAGTTTGCAACTTATTGAGCTGACATCACAAAAACTTTAAGTTTGATGCAGCAACAAATTAACCCAGACCGTGGAAAACATGGAAAAACAAAGGCGACGCAAGATACTGCTGTTCCATGTTATCAATGCGCAAGCTGAGGAAGACACCGCTCATGTTGTTTTTAGCACTGTCAAGCAGCAGTTGGGCATCTCGGACTTCAGCACGGAGGCTATACATCGGTGCCACAGAATGGGTCGTCTGCGCTAACTCTAACAAGAAGCCAAGACCCATCATTGTTAAGCTGCAGGCTGTGGATATCCGCGACAAGGTATGGTTCAGTAAGACAAATTTGAAGGATTCTGGCGTTACAATGTCTGAATTCCTTACGAAGACACGGCATGACCTCTTCATGACAGCGCGCGATAAACTAGGCGTCACCAAATGTTGGACCAGGGAAAGCAATATTTACGTGCTGCTTGCGAATGGGCCGCAACGAGTGGCTTCACTGAGCCACCTTGAGCGGATTTGTTTGGAGTCTGGGGGCCTGCTGTTGTGGCTAAGGCTGCGAGTACAGCGACAGGGCCTGCAGTGCCAAAATCCCCACGAGTTGCGGTTACGAGGAAGTAATTCGTCGGTACCTATTCATAGTACGCTGGTTCCAGGTAGATGTTGAATGTATTTGTTTTGTTTTTAAGTTATTACCCACAATTTTTTAGTATGTTCATTTGTTTTATTTTTTTCTCTCTTTCTTGTTTACTTCACTACCTACCAAATTTTACTTTTGTTTTACACTTTATTTTATATTATGTAAACACAAATTAAAAATAACAGCACCGTCAACATTCAACATCGGTGTCTGCAAAGAGTATATAAGAGTAAGAGGGCGCAATTCAAACAAAAAAACCGAGCTCGGCTCGGCTATTTTTTTTTTCCATGTCAAGACGCCGGCGAAGCTATACACCTTTTTAGCCGTCTCTAGCTAAATAGGCTTAAAGAGCTGCAAAGTTCCTTAATAATCGATTAATTCCGATTTCAACAATTAGTTTCATACAATTGGAATCGATTGTTCGCTGGAAATATTTAGGAAACTGAAATAAAATTTCTGAACGAAAATATTTAGGAAAGCGAAATAAAATGCGTGAACGAATATTCATAATTTCTTTATTAGGCCTACACCTATATAATAGATATGCTATTCACGTTATTACATATTCTAAGAATAATCATAGTTACAAGGCACTTTTAGTTTCTTTAACGTGAAAAATGTAATTTATTTGCTGTAAAAATACAATTATATGCTCTATTCACAACAGCTGATGATTTAATAACAAAATAGAGTCAATATCTCAAAAACTAAATAAGAGTCAATGTATCGCCATAAACAGTCTATTTCTCACAAAACAGAATAAACTAGCAGTATTCAACGCTACAGAGAAGTAGTCACTCAATTCAACGTAAGCAGTAGATATTTAAAACAGAAATCATCAATTTTAACAATATTTTCACCAACACGAAAACAGTAGAGAACCGGTAAAAATTCATAAATTGACAAGTAATTCAAAACAAATATACAAATATGGCGTCAAGGAGCTAAATGACAGCGTTACAAACTCGCCAATCGCCACTCGGCGGCGTCCAGAAAAATGAACCAATCAGCAGAAATGTCAAATACGTCCATTAACCAATCAGAGGAAAGGAAGTTTGCCTATTGAAAGAAATCGATTTTTTTCTTTAGGCAAGTATACTTTTTCTGTAACCAATCAGAGAAAACTACTACTTTCCTCTGATCGGTTACAGAAAAAAGCTGATTGGTTGTAATTTCAGGACGCCAAGTTCTGAGTCCTAGTAGGGAAGTGTCCCATGCCTGGGTGTCTGTGACATTTATCAATGACAGGTGTAACGGATGTCATTGTCATTGATGTTGAGTGTTGACGATTGTCTTTGGCTGCGTTCCATTTCCTCCTTTACTTATATTATTTTAACCTCCAAATCGTGCTTTCCTTTTACTTATCGCTATTAAAGTCTACCTCCAAAGACAGTTTAAATGCCTGGACCCATAGATTTTTTTTTCTCTTTATTCTGGTTCTTTGTTTTTGTTTTACTTTTGCATTACTTCGTTTTTTTTCATTTATGTTTTCGCTTTATCAACAAACCGGCAGATGGAACTTAAACGTTTAAGTTTTGCACTAACAAATTAGACTACTGTTCCTTTCATATAATTGCCATTTTTCCAATTATAATATAGGTAATTAAAAAGTTTCATTTAAATCTATATTATCTATATTGTTTTATTGTACATATATATATATATATATACTTATATCTATATATTATATTTCATATAAACCATCATAGATATTATACACTTTTAAGTTTACATAAAAGTAATATTTTTGGGGTTTGGGAATGCCTTTTGCAGACTATAGCAGTGACTCTGTTAGTGGTAATGCTAGCCACCAGAGGAAGCCTTCACTTGCTGAATCTCTCTCATCTCAATTCTCCGATGTTCCCAATAACTTTAACGTTGTTCATATAAATGCACAAAGCATTCCGGCTCATTTCCCTGATATGCTGGCAAGCTTTAACTGTACGCATATACATGCAATTCTTGTTTCGGAATCATGGCTAAAGCCATGTTTACCCACTTTACAATACACCTTACCAGGATTCAACCACATCAGAAACGATCGTGTGGAGCGGCGGGCGGGTAGTGTAGCAATCTATCTGCGCGCGCACATGCTTACACAATTCTGAGCATGTCGCCACAGCCACCGCACGCTGGTGAGCATATCTTTCTGGAAGTTGAACTTCTGCACTCTAAACTTCTACTTGGCGTTTTCTATTGTCCTTCTTCCAATATAAACTACTTTTCTTCATTTGAACTTCTCCTTGATACATTTGTACCGACGTATGGTCAAAGTATAATCATGGGCGACTTTAACACTTGCCTTATCAAGAACGACTCTCGTTCATCAATTCTTCAATCTATTATCCAATCATGCAATCTGTCAATTCTTCCTACCGATACAGCTCATCATGCTCCTCACCTTGCTCCTTCTCTGCTCGACCTGATCATCGTTTCCTCTCTTCAGTATGTAGCAAAGCATGGTAAGTATACTGCTGATCAGTTGTCCTACCATAACTTGCTATTTTAATCTTATCACCTTCGTCCACCTAAACTTAAATCTAAAATTCTTCTACAACGCGACTTTGGTGGTATGAACCTGGGAAACTTGCGCAGGGATGCCGATGTCTTGGACTGGAGTCCACTTTATAACTGTAGATGTGTTGATGAGCAAGTTGGAATTTTTACTACAAATATTATTAAGTGAAACATCTTCCAGCGCCTTGGCTAACAAGTGAAATCAAAATACTTATAAATAAAAAGCGACAGCCAAGTCGAAATATAAAAGGCGTCCTTCCGAAGTGAAGGTTGACGGAGGTAGGACACGGTGGTATTTCCGCCCGATTGAGCAGTCCAACTGGGGTAGTACCTCCGCCCTACAGAATACCGCGGCTATAATTACTTCGTGTTGTGTTCCCAGCGGTGAGTAGGGTAGCCGGAGCTCACTGGAGAATTTGTGCTGTCAGTGGGAAGACTTAAGGCTTGTCCTGCTTTGTCTTCTACTGACGGCACAGAAACTCTGTACTTACAGGGTTGGCAGCGCGACTGTGACACCTCCGGTGTTACAGACGTCCATAGGTCACGGTAACCACTTTCCATCAGGTGGGCCGTGTGCTTGTCTGCTAAGTGGTATTAAAAAAAAAAAGTGAACCGGGAAAACTATGTTGCTATTAGAAATCACTGCAATCGGGTTTGTAGGAATACGCAACGCCGTTATATTCATAACTCAGTAGAAAACGAGGATCCAGCAAAAGTCTGGAAATTTCTAAGGACATTGGGAGTTGGCAAATCTCGTCAAGACTCGATCCCTACATAACAACGTAAACTTTGATTCACTTAATGAACGTTTCTCCTCATCGTCAAAATTTTGATAAAATGGCAAAACAAAATACATTACAGCGTCTTTCATCTGTCTCAACTCCCAACTGCTCTCCTTACTTATTTAGTCAATTCTCGGCTTGTGATGTTAGGAGGAGCATAATGTCAATCACGTCTAATGCTGTGGGTACGGACTGTATCAGCCGTAATATGATCCACCATATCATTGATGAAATCCTTCCTGTCATCTGTCATATCCTGAATTTCTCAATAACTAACAACGTGTTTCCAAAAACGTGGAAAGAGGCTCAGATAATTCCTATTCCTAAAAAGAAAAATCCTTCCTCTTTTTCCGATTATCACCCTATTTCTATCTTACCCTTACTTTCTAAAGTCCTTGAACGTCTCATTAACACTCAACTTTCTAATTTCCTCTCAAAAAACGCACTACTGAATCCTCTACAGTCTGGATTTCCTCCTGGTCACAGTACTACTACTACTTTGGTTCATATTACGGAAGATATCAGATCAGGTATGGAAAGCGGTGAGCTGACAGTACTAACTTTGTTGGACTTCAGTAACGCATTTAATACCGTAGATTTCGACGTGTTACTTGGCATATTATATATCTCCAACGGTGATTGACTGGTTTCGTCACCTGTTTGGTCGCCGGCAGCGTGTATGTTTCAAAGAATCCATCTCCTCTTGGTGTACAACAACCGCTGGTGTACCACAGGGCGGCGTTTTATCTCCCCTACTTTTTGCAGTTTTTATAAACTCTATCACCGACGAACTATCTTCTTTCTACCACCTGTATGCTGATGATCTGTAGATATACTCTCGGGCTTTAAAATTTTCTACCTACTGCCACTAAGACTGCGCTTGTACAATCTCTCATTTTTCCTATTCTCGACTATGCTGATGCCAGCTATCTAGATCTCACTGAAGACCAACTTAAGAAGCTTGAGAGACTCCAAAAGCTTTGTATACGATTCGTATTTGGATTACGTAAATATGATCATGTTTCAGAATTTCAAAAAAAGCTCAAGTGGTTACCTATACGCCTTCGCCGGAATGCACATATTCTCTCCTTACTATACAACATTTTATTTAACCAACTAACTCCTTCGTACCTGAAACAGCGATTTCAGTTCTTGCACGACATTCACTCAAAGGTTTTGAGATCATCGGAGAATCTAAGGTTGAAAATACCGAGCCATTTATTTATTTATTTATTTATACTTTATGCACGATGTACATTGGCGGACTTAATGCCGTAGGTATTCTCTGCCAGTCTACCATAGGGTGATGCAGAGCTAGTGCGAGGTAGGCGCATATTGACAAGAGATGCGTTTGGTTCTATAAGGACTATAGATTAATTATATATAGGTTCTTAAACATAAACAGTACTTATACCTACTTATCATACTTGAAATAAATCAGAATAGTTATACATATACATAAAAGATATACACATTATAACATAAATATAATTTATTTACAGAAAAAGGCAACACAGCGGCTCGTCACACTCCCAAAAGCTTGCTATTTGAGGTGGAGTCCACTAACATCTGTGGGCTCCATGCAAACCTCAACGCCGTCCACCAACACCTAGAGACGGCGAAACCTGTCATGTTTTTTCTAACGGAGACGCAAATACACCGCCCTGACGACACGACCTACTTGCTCTACCCTAGCTATGTTCTTGAGGAAAGTTTTCGTGCAAAAGCCGGGGTGTGCGTGTTTGTTAGGGCGGATGTTTGCTGTCGCCGTTTGCGCTGCCTAGAGGACCCATCCTTCTCCGTCCTTTGGGTACACGTAGACCATGGCCCTACGAGTTGAGTCAGGCGGCAGATGATGCGCAGGAGCGATTTCCGAACGCCGAAATGGTATTTTTGGGGGATTTTAACGCCCACCACGAGATCTGGTTGGGCTCCTCCAAAACAGACCATGCGGGAAGAGCCGCCCATGCATTTGCTCTGGCGCACGGCCTGACCCAATTGGTGCACGAGGTCACTAGGATACCAAGAAGGTCGGGCCAAGCACCTTCTCTGCTAGACCTTCTGCTGACGAGTGATCCGGACCGGTACAGTGTATCGGTGCGAGCCGCTTAAGGCAACTCTGACCACTGCCTGGTCTGTTCCACAGTGCCTATTATAGCGCCCCCACGACCCATGCAGGGGAAGCGGCGTCTTTGGCACTACTCGTCAGCGGACTTCGTGACTATTTTGCGTCCATCCCGTGGGTTGAGCGCTGCTTTGAAGGTAAGAACCCATCGGATTGTGCTACTGCAGTCGCCGGTGAGATCGGTCTGGGTATGGAATACTATATCTCATACACCGATGTCACCGGTGACCGCGGGGTGCGCCCCTGGTTCGGGCGCGAGTGCGCGGAAGCTGTTGAACAAAAACAGTCTGCGTACCGCGCTTGGGTAAGGGCGCGCGCCACGCGCCATCCCAATCTGGGCCACTTCAAGTCGGCGTACAACAGAGCCACAAAGGTCTGTAGAAGGGCCTATGTCAGAGCGGATGCCCTGCGCATAGCGCGGCTTTGTCAAGAGCTAGTGATGCATCCCACGGGAAGCCGTGGCTACTGGCGACTGGCTAAGGCCGTGCAAGCCAACTTCTGTCAGCCTTCGCTGCCTCCGCTGCGTAACCCTGATGGATCCCTGGCCCATGAGCCGCAAGAGAAGGCAAATCTGCTGGCTAATCTCTTTGCGGCCAACTCCCGAATCGATGATTGTGGTACGCAGCCACCAACACTACCCGACAGTGACCACGCGATGCCTGATATCCATATCAGGCAACGCGATGTCCGTGCAGTGCTGCAATCACTCGATGTCCGGAAAGCCAGTGGTCCGGATGGTATTCCAGCGGTGGTTTTGAAAAAATGTGCAGCGGAGTTGTCTCCAATGCTTACGCGCCTGTACCGGCTATCCTACAGCTCGGGTACAGTGCCTTTGCCTTGGAAAGAGGCGAATGTTCAGCCGATTCCCAAGAAGGGGTATCGCTCGGAGCCAGCCAACTATCGACCCATAGCCGTCACCTCAGTGCTGTGCAAAGTGTTCGAGCACATAATTAACAAACAGCTCATGCGGCACCTAGAGGATCACTCCTTAATTAATGACCGGCAATATGGCTTCAGACCGAAACGGTCAACGGGTGATCTTCTAGCATACGTTACCCATCTTTGGGGTGAGGCTATGGACAAGCACGGTGAGTCACTGGCAATTAGTCTTGACATCGCCAAAGCTTTCGATAGAGTCTGGCACAAATCGCTTCTTTCTAAGCTACCTGCCTTTGGTCTGCCTTCTAGGCTGTGCAACTGGGTTGCTAGCTTCCTGCAGGGGCGTCGTATTCGCGTCCTTTGTGACGGACGAGCTTCGGAGTTTCTGCAGGTTAATGCTGGCGTGCCCCAGGGGTCCGTTTTATCACCCACTCTCTTTCTTCTGCATATCAACGACATGCTGTCTACCGGCAATGTTCATTGTTATGCAGACGATAGCACTTTACATGGGAGTTATCATGGACATCCAGCGGCCAGGCAGTCAGATATCGCGGAGAAAAGGCAGCTTCTTGTTCTCAATGGGGCTCTGAGAACCTGGTTGAGTTCAATGCCAAGAAGACGCAGGCATGTGCGTTCACAGCAAAAGTATCTTCTTTCCTTCCCCTCCCCACTCTTCAGAGCACGCCACTGCCGCTGCAGGAAAATCTCAATATCCTAGGTATGGATGTACGCTGCAACCTGAATAACAAAAACTACATCGAGAGCATCATCAAAACAGCCTCACGAAAACTCGGAGTCCTGAACAGAGTGAGACGATTTTTCACGCCGGAGCAGCGGTGTCTTCTATACAAGACAGTTGTTGCAGCGACGTGCGGTCCGCATCATTGGGAATCCCGAGATCACGAACACCCTAGAACCTTTACAGCTGCGTAGAGATGTTGCGTCCATGGCTGTATTTTACCGTCTGTACCATGGGGAGTGTTCTGATGAGCTCTTCCAATTAGTCCCACCCTCCCCTTTCCTACACAGGACAACGCGTGCAGGTCTTAGATGTCATCCGCACACGGTGCAAAACATCCGATCAAGAACCAAGCGGTTCGGAGACTCTTTCCTCTGTCGCACCATTAAGGCCTGGAATTCATTACCAGCTCACGTGTTTCCTTCTTCCTACAGTCCCGGGTCCTTTAAGCGGGGCGTGAAAAAGCATATGATAAGGCCGTCAAGCTGAGTGTCACCATTGTCACACGGTATGTGTAAGTAATGGTGACCCTCTTTTCTGGGATTTTGCCTTCAGCTTACCATCAGGCAAGGCGAAGTCCAATTGACGTGTCCTATACAAAAAAAAAAAAAACATAAATATAGATACCTACTTATCATACTTAAAATATACACATTATAACATAAATATAATACATAAATATAGAAATCCATATCAATATGAGTAGAAATATCATTATCGTTGAGACTATGATTCTGCCAATTCTGCAACGATCAATTGTCGTACCCTAGACTTAAACACATTGCGGCTCGTGCTCTTCCTGATCTCTAGAGGAAGTACGTTCCATAGGCGAACAGTCTCAACGAAGAAAGAGGAGCCTAAATAGTTTGTTCTATGAGAAGGAAATGCGAGGATCCGGTTGTCAGTAGAACGAAGATTTCTATCATTGTTGGAACATAAAAGCTGAAAGTATGAAGTTAAGTAAGTGGGGATAGAGGGAGACTTGAGGATGTTGTAAAGAGTAGTAAGTGCACGCAACTTACGGCGAGGACGGATGGTTAACCAATTAAGCTGCGAACGGAATGTAGACACGTGGTCGTATTTACGAAGGTTGAAGATGAATCGAATGCAGTTATTAAGAAGACGGTCTAATTTATCGAGAAGGTCTGCATTCAGGTCAAAATAGCACACATCACCATAGTCTATCAGAGGAAAAATTAAACTTTGGGCCAACATAACTTTGGTCCTTGTTGGTAGAAAGTTCTTCAGGCGGTATAAAAATCTAAGCCTACCCGTAATTTTCTGGCTCATGTTCGTTACGTGCACACGCCAGTCCATGTTGGAATCGAGGTAGAGTCCTAGGTCCTTAACTGAAGAGCTGAAAGGAATTGTTGTTCCATTGTAGGTAATTGGTGGCAATTTTGTAATATTGACTCCATTCATCAACCTGCCGCTGCCGACTATAATGGCCTGGCACTTAGATGGGTTTACGGTTAAACCAAATTTAGTGGACCAGTTTCCCAAAGCTTCCAAATCCCCATTCACGTCGAGAATGGCTCGTGAAACGTCATCAGCAGGTGATTGAGCATATAACTGCAAGTCGTCTGCATACAGATGATACGCACATCGAAGATTATGAGTAGCAACATTAATAAAAATAGAGAATAATAAGGGAGAGAGAATACCGCCTTGAGGGACACCAGTGTCGAGATTGCACCAACTCGATGTAGATTCATCAATGCGTACACACTGCTGGCGCCCTTGAAGATAATTTGAGAAAAATTCCATTCCACCAACATTGCTGACAAATCCTTTTCGGTTCAGGCGGCTCGGTTGTGGAATGCTTTGCCAGTGACTGTAAGGCGAGCTCAGTCCTTGCCTGTGTTCAAAAGACTCGTCAAGGAATACTACCCGTCTCTATGAAAGAGTGGAATAATAAGCTAGTATGAAGTATAATTATGTTTGTGTAAATGTATTGTGACTTTTTCTAAGATATATTTAGTGTGTATGCTTATATATGTATAATTATATTTACCTATGGCTATTGTGTTTTCTTTTTCATTATTATTATTTTATTTTCTTTATATATTATCTATGTTCACCTAACTGCCCTAAAATATTCTTCTCCTATTTTCTTATCTCCATCCTATGGTTGCCTGTAAGAAATTGCCGCAGAGCGATAAGGCCGCCATCTGTACGTGCCACGGAACTTGTATCACATATTCTGGTGTAATGTGTAATTGGTGTACAATAAAGACGTCATTATTATTATTATTATTATTATATTTCGTTACAGAGATCAGTTGTTATAGATACATGTTCCATAGTTAGGCGATTCCTCACATCCACTACACAAACACCCACTACAATTCAAAATGAACTGACTCACTTGGCTTAAGCCTGTGATAGGTTCACACATACCAGCCGAAAAAGCTGAGAAGTTTAAAATAATAATAGTAGTAAATACTTTTCATATTCATTCATGATTGTTCTTGTAGAGTGTTCGACAAGTAAGTCAAAGCTTGCAAGTTGAATTGCCATGTTTGTTTTTGATGTTAAATTGAAACTCAATTTTGAACAGACATACATACATATGGACAATGGAGCTTGCCCTATCCTTATATTTGCCGGGATTTCTAAAATCCTCTATTCACAACATATGGTTTCAGGAATAGTGAGTAGTCAACTCCATTGGCTTCTATTTCCTGCTTGATTGTTGGTATATCCAAAGGTGTTCTTATAAACTACTGGCTACTGGGGGAGGCCTTTGTGTCGCAGGGGCAGATTGAGTGAGAGGACAGCTGTGCAACACCTCCTATCTCAACAATTTTATTTACTAGTATGTAGTACTCTTATTCAATCAATAAAAGACTTGAATTTGAATTTGAGTAAGGCACTCAAATTCAGACACTCTTGTAGGAAAGTAGGGCTGTGTCGTCAGCACACGTTGCGACAGTTAGTCCTGGGGTTTGTGGCAACTCATACATCAAGTCCAAGTTCCAATTTTGAACAGATTGTTACTAAAAACATTGGTCTGCTGTTAGTGAAAGTGTGTGCTAATGTGGTGTTGTCTTCACAGCAAGTCAAGCTAGAAGTTATGTCTAATGTACGCCTGAGCATGGAGGAAGTGATGCAGAAGGCTGCAGTTGGATCAGACAGTGTTGACGTGAAACAAGAAGATGCTGAAGGTAATAAGGCCGCCATTTGATGCACAAATATACAAATATAGATTACTACATTCATGTGGTTTCTTATTCAGGTGCTCCTGTATCTAAAAAACCTCAACCAACTACGCAAATGAACTATGAAGATACGCCAGCTAACAACCTAACGAGAAGTGACCAAGCAAAGGACAACATTGAAGAACCAAAAGACGAAAATAATAGCGTTGTAGAACAGAAACCAGTTAAGAATAATACGATAGTGGAAACACGCGACGAAAGAGATATCAAATTAAGTAACAATAAACAAAATGTTAGCACATCCGATCATAGTGACGCTCACAAAGGAATGTCTAAAAACAAAATCAGTGCAGACCAAAGTGTTAATAGTAGCTCAAGCAACAAACTTAAACAGTTGATATGTGACACTTGTCGGAAATGTTTTAGACGTAAATATGATTTAATAAGGCATATGCGTACACACACTGGCGAGAAGCCTTATCAGTGTAGGGTATGTAAGAAATGTTTCACTGTTAAGAGTACTTTAGATCAGCACACTCGTACACACACTGGCGAGAAGCCTTATGAGTGTAAGGTGTGTAAGAAATGTTTCAGGGTAAAGGATAGCTTTGATACGCATACTCGCACACACACTGGCGAGAAGCCTTATGAGTGTAAGGTGTGTAAGAAATGTTTCAATGTAAAGAGTAATTTAGATACGCACACTCGCACACACACTGGCGAGAAGCCTTATGAGTGTAAGGTGTGTAAGAAATGTTTCAATGGAAAGAGTAATTTAGATAAGCACACTCGCACACACACTGGCGAGAAGCCTTATGAGTGTAAGG
The DNA here is from genome assembly GCA_963662185.1 of Eilema griseolum. Taxonomy (NCBI): domain Eukaryota; kingdom Metazoa; phylum Arthropoda; class Insecta; order Lepidoptera; family Erebidae; genus Eilema; species Eilema griseolum. The sequence goes on along the minus strand of CAVLEM010000026.1, from coordinate 27,849 downwards.
TGTGTAAGAAATGTTTCAGGGTAAAGGATAGCTTTGATACGCATACTCGCACACACACTGGCGAGAAGCCTTATGAGTGTAAGGTGTGTAAGAAATGTTTCAATGTAAAGAGTAATTTAGATACGCACACTCGCACACACACTGGCGAGAAGCCTTATGAGTGTAAGGTGTGTAAGAAATGTTTCAATGGAAAGAGTAATTTAGATAAGCACACTCGCACACACACTGGCGAGAAGCCTTATGAGTGTAAGGTGTGTAAGAAATGTTTCAGAGTAAAGGATAGTTTAGATAAGCACACTCGCACACACACTGGCGAGAAGCCTTATGAGTGTAAGGTGTGTAAGAAATGTTTCAATGTAAAGAGTAATTTAGATAGGCACACTCGCACACACACTGGCGTGGAGCCTTATGAGTGTAGGGTGAGTAAGAAATGTTTCAATGTAAAGAGTAATTTAGATACGCACACTCGCACACACACTGGCGAGAAGCCTTATGAGTGTAAGGTGTGTAAGAAGTGTTTCAATGTAAAGAGTAATTTAGATACGCACACTCGCACACACACTGGCGAGAAGCCTTATGAGTGTAAGGTGTGTAAGAAATGTTTCAATGGAAAGAGTAATTTAGATAAGCACACTCGCACACACACTGGCGAGAAGCCTTATGAGTGTAAGGTGTGTAAGAAATGTTTCAGAGTAAAGGATAGTTTAGATAAGCACACTCGCACACACACTGGCGAGAAGCCTTATGAGTGTAAGGTGTGTAAGAAATGTTTCAATGTAAAGAGTAATTTAGATAGGCACAATCGCACACACACTCGCGTGGAGCCTTATGAGTGTAAGGTGAGTAAGAAATGTTTCAATGTAAAGAGTAATTTAGATACGCACACTCGCACACACACTGGCGAGAAGCCTTATGAGTGTAAGGTGTGTAAGAAATGTTTCAATGTAAAGAGTAATTTAGATAAGCACACTCGCACACACACTGGCGAGAAGCCTTATGAGTGTAAGGTGTGTAAGAAATGTTTCAGAGTAAAGGATAGTTTAGATAAGCACACTCGCACACACACTGGCGAGAAGCCTTATGAGTGTAAGGTGTGTAAGCAATGTTTCAATGTAAAGAGTAATTTAGATAGGCACACTCGCACACACACTGGCGTGGAGCCTTATGAGTGTAAGGTGAGTAAGAAATGTTTCAATGTAAAGAGTAATTTAGATAAGCACACTCGCACACACACTGGCGAGAAGCTTTATGAGTGTAAGGTGTGTAAGAAATATTTCAATCAAAAAAGTAATTTAGTTAAGCACACTCGCACACACACTGGCGAGAAGCCTTATGAGTGTAAGGTGTGTAAGAAATGTTTCAATCAGAAAGGGAATTTAAATATTCATATGCGCATACACACTGGCGAGAAGCCTTATGAGTGTATGGTGTGTAAGAAATGTTTCAGTATTAAAGGTCATTAAGATATGCACACTCGCACACACACTGGTGAGATGAGTCTTATGAGTGTAATTTTTGTAAAAATTGTTTCAGTAAAAAGGATCATTTAGATTCGCACACTCGCACACACACTGGTGAGAAGCCTTATGAGTGTAAGGTGTGTAAAAAATGTTTCAATCAGAATGGGTATTTAAATATTCATATGCGTACACACACTGGCGAGAAGCCTTATGAGTGTAATATCAAGTCAGTCAGTTAGTGTGTAAGATATGTTTTAGTGATAAGAGCAAGTTAGTAAAACATATTCGTTTAAACACTCACTGAAAACTACAGTCGCTTACTTGTTAGGGAACCCTGCGAGTACTTTAGGTGTGCTAGACTTAAGTGTGGCGTGAAATATGTGTGAAATAACATTAATTCTAATATCCGTTCTGCGCCATTATAACATTACTGTCGTTGTGGTAGAGCGTGCGACTGCTAAGTCAAAGGTCGTGGATTCGATTCCCTCTCAGTGCAAACATTTGAACCCCAAATTGTAGGTGCTTGGGAAAACCACAGCGTAGGATTAAGTTTCTTTCATACCGCACAGTGGTCTCATTGTGTGAGGATGAACTCCCTGCCTACGGCGAGCAGTGCGATGATAGAATGTATCTGTGGGCATCATGTCAAACAATTCTTGAGCGCAGACCATCGTATAGGCAGTAGAACACACAGCGAGGCGAAATCCCTCCTAAGACTGAGAGGTTCCACATCACCTGTGGGTATAGGATTGTCAAGCAGCCTCAACGCCCGTCTTTGCACCGAGTCGAAGGGGTCAAGCTGGTATGCAGGCGCTCCAACAAAAAGGTAACAGCAGTATTCCATGTGGGGCCGGACCTGTGCTTTATAGAGAAGAACCGATTGAGTTCAAACAAACGTAAGATTTGAAGTCTGAACAAGCAAATACAATCGCATCGAAATTCATTCAGTAGCTCTTATTCCATCGCGGACAAACAGACAAGAATTACAAAACACTAAATTTTATTGTGTTCAGTATCGTTAACAATACAAAATAAATAAAAATTAATTAAGCTCATGGGCAAAAAAGGGCCTCGTTGGTGCACAGGCTGTGGGCGAGCTCTAGTGGCATGTTGAAGGTGTTCGCAGGCAGGAGGGAAGGAGCTGCGATGGGTAGGCTCTCCAAGTTACACGTTGAACGTGGGACTTTGTGAACCTATCAACAGAATCTAATTAATTGTTTTAAATGTTGCATGTCTTTACTTTTTTTGAATGTGGACTATAGTTGCCAGAATAAATAAATTAATGACTAGCGACTAGAGGCGATGTCAGTACTGGAAGGAATCTCCAGCGGCAACACTCGTTGTGTTATTATTAGTTCTCTACTTATACCTGACATAGTTTATAGTAAGAACTTTAATAAAGGCTTGTGATTCATTTAAAGTATAGTGCTTACTATTGTACACTTTCATATTAATTTTACTAATGTTACTTTCTAATTTTGATGATGAATACAGAATATTTTTATTGAATTTGAGTTTTCTTTTAGTAATAGTACTGAGAATCACAAGTTCCACACAGATTAGAGGTGGGTTTACCTAAAATGGGAATAACTGGAGGGTGCCGAGAGTGACAGTAGACAGTACTGCACGGGACGCTGACGCTACGAGTACATTCTGGCGCAGCATCAGCCTGTCAACCACGCCGAAGGTGATTGGATGAGAGACGTGGAACGACCATGCGGCACTATGAAGGACACAGAGCTACTAACATTGTACAAAGAGCTGTGAGTGGCAGCCTGTAGTAGAGAAGAGTGGTGACGATAGTAGTTACTGGTATTCGCGCTAACCGCTCCAGCTGGGCTAACTCTCTAGTGTTAAAGTCCTAACACACCACTGAATTTGGTACGGCCCGAACCACAGAACTTTGTGCGCTCCGAACCCAACAGCGCTTAGTGAATTTTGTGAAGTCACTGGGGTTTAGATAGATACATAATAATAACGAATAAGAATTGTACCTGGCTCGGAAATAACCCTCCTCTCGCATCCCGCTCTTGTCCTTCGATACCCGCAGCATCCGCAACACTGTGGCCGTTGCACGTTTGGCTTAGTTTGAGTTTCGTAGTTATTTGTTATAGAATTTTAGTTAGGCTTCTCAAACGTAACAATAATGATTTGTTATTGTTACGTTTGAGCAGCCAGGTGCCATAATAATGCGCACGAGTTACATACAATGCTACATAGACCCATGGTAAGTATAACTTAACCTAGCTTGTGTTGTGGAATCTAGTATACGCACAAACGTACTTAGATATGTAACATACTTACCCAGACCAATGCGCAAATACATAGTCATAGATCCCGCGCCCCCTACGTAGCAGTCGAACGTACCTACAACCTCCGCGCTACAGAGGCCGTCGCTATACTTCCATAGACAATACGATGCGTCACCACAGAGTAAAGCTACGTCTACATATTCTGTATGATGTTCGGCAATTTAGAAAAATGAAACTTTCTCTATGGCGTCCATTACCTACACGGTAGGTTTTGCTGTCACTTAGTAAGTAGATTTCTATATAGGTAAATTAAATAAAACATATAAATATATAAACGTTCATATCTTGTGCATTTATTACTTCAAAGTACTTAATACAAAGAGTTTCTATTAAGTTTTTACAGATAATAAAATTTTCTGTCTTCATTTTGTAACATTTTGTTATGACTTCGGCTATGGGTATCCTCTCCTCAGGCTTGAGTTGAGTGACAAACAACGGCTGGCATCTGCAATGAAAAGAAATAGATAGTAATAGGATTACAATATTTTCATTTCGTTCGCTATTTCATTTGGTTCTATTAAAGACAGTAAATCCCTAAAGAATATTACTTTTGGGAAGCTATGTTCAGTTTATTGCAATGACAGCTTCTGTGGGATGGGGATATTCAACTAGGTAACCAGCAGGAGGTTTTAAGGCAACAAATGCCTGGCAATGGGGCTCCCGCCAGGTCCAGGTAAAGAAAGTAGGCTTGACGTCGCGGAGGAGAAAGAGCCGAAGGCGGACTCTGAGCTGCGAGGTAACAATGCAATCAGTATAGTAGGTATGTCTACACAAAGATGATGACGACAATGTTCAATTTCCGTTCAGTGAAAATATGTATATGCATCAAATATACCTATTTGCAATGGTTGTGTATCTGCCTGTTGTCTGCCCAGGTTGCCATACTAACATCTATGAGAGTCGTTATATATGGCAAAAGCCCGTACAGAAGGGCTAACCATCTGTCCGGTTAACAGCTTCTCTGCTGGAAGGATCCACCACTTGAGCTTGAGTGACAGCTGCTGGCATTTGTAATGAATAATAATAGATAGCAAAAGGATTATACAATTTTCCTCTGATATAAACTGTACCTTCATGGATACAACCTTCAAACCACCAATTCCATCAAAAGCAGAAAATGTCTGCAGAATGTTGGTTTGGGATTGTTAGTTTATTTTATAGTACCGTAAAATGGGGGGAATTGGGACACTTTCCAAGTTTAACATTTATTTTCATCATTTTTTTCTGTAGTTGTATTAATGAAATTGAGATCATAATGAGTCCGGTACTTCAAATTTTCATTTAAAATTCAATAAAAGCTAATTTATTAAAGAATAATTGTAGAAACTCGCAAAAATTTACTCGTCCCAATTCACCCAGGCTTTGGGGTGAATCGGAACGCGTATGGGGTTAATAGAGTTTTTCGATAGGGTTGGCACTTGTACACATTATATAGGTAGGTACCTACTACAAATAACCATTTTTTTTAATGAGTACCCCTCAGTGGTATAAATGTATTAATATTTAAAATATGAATGAACATACATATACCTCCATTTGATACCGCCTGCTCTTTTTTAAAGTTTCGGTTAAATCTAAGTGATTGTTTGTAAATAAAACTACAAATCAAGTCATAAAATCAACGTTTATTATCTACGTAAAAGACATATGCATATTTTATACTTTTACGTCGATATTACCTACATAAATTAAATAATGAAAATTCTTCAAAACAAAAAATAACCCTCGCAAACAATTTTTTAAATAAAATAAAAATAATATCAAACTAAACTGAATAAAATCCTCTCAAATCAACTTAATTAAATAAAAGCCTCATAAACAATATTAAATTCAGTCTTAAACAAAATCCTCACAAAGACAGGTAGTACATAAGTTTGACGCCTCAGAGTTAGTAGTATTTCTCTTGAAAGTCATAAATCATTCGGATGTCGAAAGTAGCCGAAGCATCAAACTTCAAAAAACCTTTAGAAGTCAAAATTGGAATAATTAATAAAAATGTTTAGGCTGAAGTGCACCAACTTACTTCAGTAGATAAATATTTGTTAAACCAGTGTTTTTTATATGAAATAACTCAAACGCACTAAGTAACTTAAAAGGGTAAAGGGTAGCTAATAGTAGAGAAGACCTGGAAGACCGACCTTCACTGATTTGATAACCAGATGAGACGTTCATCTTAATTACCCTTTTAAGTTAGTTGGTGCACTTCAGCCTTAGAGCATTACATACTAGAAAACTAGTGAAAGTGCGAACTGCACTAGTGTTCTAGAATTTTTAAGATTTCATCAGCGTCATTGTAATAATTCTTTTCAGGTGCTCTTTTTTGTTTTTTAGGAATTTTAATTTTTTGGTTTATAGCTACTGGTCTAATAGTTTTCTTTGTTGAATTTGTCGGTAAAAGTTTTGTTATTTGATCATCAGGTATTTTAATAATACTATTAATTATAATTTTCGGCGGCTCTTCAGTTTTATTATTTTTGTCCTTTTGTGTATTATTTTCTTCTGTAATATTCCTTTCTTCCGCACTATTAGTTTCTTCAGTAATACTCATTTCTTCTATAACATTTTTTTCTTCCGTATTTTTTAAATCATTCTTCACCTCTTCTTTGGACCACGGTATAATTATTTCTTCGTACGATTGTAATTCGTCTGATAACACTACGGGTAATGTTCCAAGATCTATGTTACCCCAATCATACTCCTCTTGGCACGAAGATTCATTTAAATCATTTAAAGGCAAAGTGTTCGTTTCAAAATTGTGTCTATCCGCAGCGCTCGAACATTGTGCTGTTGATGTCGATGGTGTTACATTTTCTTTTTCATCGCCTATTTTTTTTGATTTCTTCCCTACTCCTTTACCTTTCGCACTGGCTTTATTTACTTTTTGATCCCGTTTTTTTTTAATTTCTGGTTCCGTATCTGTATCCACATAACTATCGACTTCCGTGTGTGAAACACTTCGACCTGAAAACACGTCAAAAAATTAATTATAAAATTCATTAAGTTTGTGGGTGGATGAAACTTAAGATATTTGTGAGTTATGATGAACTCACAAAAATCTTTAATTTCATCAATTGTGTGTATGGATGAATGCTTGATTTACTGCATGTGGGAGTGCATGTGTGAGCTAGTGCTCTTGAATATATATGTAAATGCAAAATGTAAATATACATGCGTTTATAAGTAATAATAATTATTACCCGAAATGACATTTAGTTTCCTTTTAGTCTTTGGCTCTACAATATTCATACTTCCATATCGCATCTCTTTTAATAAATTTAGAACTGATTTATCTATTGCATCTTTAATCTCTTCATTTGCCATTTCTTCCGGCAATCTTGCCAGCACTTCATTCGGATTCAATGGACTGATACCTAAATAAAAAATAGGAAAAGATATTTATCATATTAATATGAATTATAATATAATAAAATGAATTATCTATTTATTTACATAATTATAATGCTTACCAGTCTTACGAAATCCTGCCCGAATGTTATTCTCTGAATTAATTTTAATTTGGTCTATAAGTAAGCGAAGCATTTTTGGAAAACATCCCTTTGGGACGCTTGAAAGTGACCGACCATCTGTTTTTTCCACTTTTGGAGGATTTGACGCCAGGCAATTTTCATAGGGCGGAAAAATGCCACATCTAAGGGCTGTGTCAAGTGCGTTGAGTTTGCCGGCAAAAAGACGAAATGTATATCGTGATCTTTGCACAAGTTAATCAGCTCAATCGACAGATGGGACGATAGGTTGTCGCCTATCAAGACTTTTTTCCCTTGCATTTTATCGAAAAACGGAATTACTATTTCTTTAAACCAGTCTTTAAAAACTGTAGCGTCGAACCACCCTGACGATGTTCTATTGTATCTGGCGTTTTCGGGTCCGTTTCTTACCCAGGTGTCATATAGATTTGTGGCTTTGTATACTACATAAGGGGGTAATAATTCCCCTTGTGCAGTTCCTGCCATCATTAATGACACAGAGGATTTTGAGTGATTTAGAACCCTTTCCGGGTATTTATGCCCCCGCCTTGTTATGACTTTATGTCGGCCTGGGTCGTCCGACAAGTTTGTTTCGTCATAGTTTATAATGTTGCTGAGTGGAACATTTTCCAGTGACTTTTTTAATTCTACAAAATAGTTGTTAATGATGGTCGGAGTGACGGCAGCTCGAGCCCGTTTTATATTTTGGCAAAGCCTTTGGGAAATCGTGCTCTTGTGTCGTTCTAAAAAGTTGAAAACGAAATCTCGTCCTGGTAAATTATTTTTAAATCGCTTGTGCGTGATTCCCAACATATCTAAATAACTCTTTACTAAAAGTCTTAAATCTGTTACATCTAAGGGATATCCCCACTCAGCACAAGTGTTCAGATTCTGCACAATGTAATCTTCTGTTTCCTTAGTGAGTGCCTTTTGGCCGCCTGGTGACCTCATTTGTCTAGTGCTATGCCTCTGCAAAACTGATCTGGAGATGCCATATTTTTCTGCAATGGATCGTATTGTTGCATTACGATTTAAAGTAAGTTCATCTAGCGCCTGTTTCATCACAGTCTCATCATATTTTTTATACCTTTTCCCATCTAGTCTTGGCTTATATACCCGCGGCATTATGTAGTTAGGGAGTCTCTAAAACAATAATGGAAATATGAAAAATTGGTGCATTTTTGATGATCGAATTTTTCATGATTTTCATTTTCGCATTTTTATCAAAAAAATATTCATAAAAGAATGTTATAATTCGAAAAGTTTTCCAAAATTGGGTAGTGACAGGAATCTAGAACAAAAAAATAAACATCGAAAAATATCTTACTTCAGTCATCAGAAGTTTTATAAGATAAAACTGAATTTTACATACGAATTTAAGTTTAAGTATTCAGTGATTTGTTCGTACAAATATCGGAATCGAATAGTCACTCAACTACCCAACTCTCCGCATTATCACTCTTAGGCTGGAAGCAGCATTTGTTCAAACTTCAATACGATATGTCGTTCTCGCTCTCACTCTCGCGCAATTCCGCTAGCTCTAATAGGGTATTATTATTACTCTTGCATCGCAACTTTCTCGGATTATAAATTCAAGTCAAAATATAAAGTCAAATCCAGCCTTACAAGGTAGCTGACAAGTGTTAAGTTAATAAACAATACTAAATGAATAATTAACTAGGTACCTACCTACCCACAACTTTATAAAAGACCGTTTTATGTTATCGTTTTTAGCTTGCGACAACCCTAGAAACAAAAACCCAATTCACCCATTAGTCGTCCCAATTAACCCCTTTCTGGTCTCTAGTCTCTAGTAACCGCTCTGTCCACTTCGATCCATTGAATGAATCCATTGATGGATCCAAGGACACTTTTTCCTCCTCTTGAATCCATCGTACCAGTCAATTCCAAATAATGGATTCTAAGACACTTTAAGGTGCACTTGGATCCTCCAAAGAGTTTTATACGCTAATTTAAATATTATACTTAGTTGATGTTAATAAAATATAAAATGCAGTAAAATCAATTTTTGTTGTTGTAATAAATTGAAACACATAAAACTCGCCTTCGTTTAGCAACTTAACCGTGGAACGTTGTGACCGGGAAAACAAAATAGATAAGATTATCAAACACGTTATTTTTGCAATTTTTAAAAACAAAATTTATTTTTGAATTTTCATGTATGTCGGGGCATACAGTGAAAAACAAAGTAGAGTCTTTATTTTCTTTTTCTAACTAGCTCCATTTGACATTCCTGTATAAAGTTGTTATGAGATATTTACTTCTCAGTCCTTTTGGTCATATGCTTTTTTTTAATATGAATCACGGTGAGCTGGCATCTTTCAATAAAATATTCAAAACAGATATAAAATTAGGCTTTTTCCTACCCACCCGTTTATTCAATTTACAATTCCATGCTTCGACACAGTTGTTGGTTCTGTGTCGTTCTCCAAATGTTTTCCATATATTAGTGAAGCGACTAATCGACGCTTCCCGTGACCATAAGGCTGGCCTTTACCTCGCTCAAAGAATTGGCATCGCCATTCAGCGTGGTAATGCCGCCAGCCTCTTGGGCACGGTACCAGTAGAGATCGATGGGGAGGAATTTTTCGATGCCTAAAATTACAGTCTCCCTCTTTTTCTCCATTCCATTTTTGTATATATTGTATAGTTAGCATAGTTTTATATTAATTTGTAAGTAATTGTATATTATAATAGAATATTTTATGTACCTACCTAAATTTCATTTGTAATTATAATAAAGAATCGTCTTATATTAGTCCAAAATTTATTTTTTATGTAATATCTCTCCATATATTTACGTAATTTCTGGTACTGCTTGCTATCAGTCATCTGACTACAAAATGTAATTCCATGCTTCTTCAATATTAGGTTCAGGGACAAGTGGTAGAACTGCACACAATGAGACTATACGCTTTGTCACTTTACTTTTCTTTAGGCCAAGTTCACGTCCTTTTTTCCATACATTTTGTTGATAATGATACCAACAGCCTATAATATTAACATTTGGATAAATATTGCGTATAGCTCTAATAGCTGCGATATCGAAATCAATTGAAATTTTGTTTGGTTTTAAATCCGGCACTTGTGACTGTAACAACTGAAATAAAATCTTATTTGATTCTATTTTCCGATCTGTCATAAAGACGTAAAATAAGGGTTTTACATGGTTGTGGGTAGCGGTGCTCCCAAAATCTCCATGAATCGTATAAATCTGAAGGAAAGGCGTGGGCGTACTTTTGAATGTCCCATCCATGAACAAATGTTTAATGTCGGAAATGACATTTAAACTTGCACACCAAATATTAAAATAAGTGAATCCTGATGTCTGTACTCTGCGAGCAAAAAATGTTGTAACACTTCCGGTACTACAACCTTATTAATATCATTTGTGTTTGTTTGTTGTACTTTTATTTCTTCGCTTGAATCCATATCACAAAATTATATAATTATATGCACTTATGTTTATATCGTTATGCTTGTCATATAGTTTTATCTATAATCATCAAGTGGCCTCTTAACTGGCCAGTTCTCATCAACTAAGTATAATATTTAAATTAGCGTATAAAGCTCTTTGGAGGATCCAAGTGCACCTTAAAGTGTCTTAGAATCCATTATTTGGAATTGACTGGTACGATGGATTCAAGAGGAGGAAAAAGTGTCCTTGGATCCATCAATGGATTCATTCAATGGATCGAAGTGGACAGAGCGCTAGTAACCCCATTCCTGACTCGATTCACCTCATTTACGACCCTATACACCCTACAGTATGTCCCTTTTCACCCCATTTGCTGCAAAAATCTGTATCATTAAGAATTTGTTAAATAATACGAAAAACAACAAGATTACATTACTTACATTATAGCTTATTCCGTTCCCAAAACACTGAAGATAATGCTGAAAACTTCACTTTGACACAAATATAATAAACACCAGAGAAAATTTAAATGTTATAAGGAACAAATTTTGCACACTTTTGACTCAATGTTTATAAGTTGTTTTTTTTCGTAAATGCTTATGACAGGACGACTGAATGTTGCCAGAATATAGAAAAAATGTTGCAAGCTTCAAATTAAAATCCTGACATGCAGTGTTACCCTTGAAATAAATATGTGAGCAAGGTTGAAACTAAAACTTGTGGTTTGTCCCTATTCACCTGTAAGACCCAATCCCCCCCATTTTACGGTACCTAGTTACTAATTTGTAAGTGCATAGCACACATCTAAGTATGAAAGAGAAGAAACCACTTCCTACTTCACCTGTAGAATGTTACTGTAGTGTCTTGCATGTAAGTTACAAATTTGTGTGTCAGTGGGGTATATACAGGGTGTTACAGAAAGGTGTGGTCATATTTAAGGGTCGTTACACATGCCTGATAACCAGTCGATATGCACCGGCCAATGTACAAATAGTAATAAAGTGATGACATCGTTAGTCGTCTTACAAAATTGTTAAATTCGTTAAAATTTTCGATATTTAGCAAAAGCGGTAGGTCACAACACTATTGTATTTTGTTCTTTCGCGATAAGTTCAATTGAGTTCAATAACCTCTGCAAAATCTCTAATCTCAGCTGTGCGCCTGGTAGCCGGCCTACCAAGCGTAGGTATAGTTAGATACAGGTTACATCAGAGATATTTTGACTATCACTTACCGGGGCGTGTTCTCCTTACAGCGAAACGGTGATGTACCTGATCTGGTACAGTCATAAGAACGCACTAATTTATCACTTCACGATCGCGACACAAGGAGTTTAAACTATCACTTATGTAGGCCACAAAAACATAACGAGTACATGTACACATGAATGGAGTTTATGACGCCACAGTATGCGTGAAACTCCAAGGCATACCTACGTTTAAAAAATTATAGCAACGCGCAACGGCTCGTTGCTCGATGCCGTAACATGCTACCACGCACGCTTCGAAACATATCTGGGGTTACGCTACGTAAATCTCTGATATTCGGGCTTCCATATTCTCTCTGCTGTCACATGCTGTACTGTACACTTTTTCTTCACGTAACCTCAGAGAAAATAGTCGAGCGGAGTGAGATCCGGGGACCTCGCCGGGCAAGCGACTCTCACTTCACCGCCACGCCCAATCCTCTGATCAAAACGCATCTTTAAATACGCGCGAACTTCCCCCTTGAAATGAACGGGTTTCACTCCGATAACCGTTCCAGCTCGCCGGGTATCTACTCGTACTCGGGTCTACTTCAAAATGCTCGAGAATACGATCGTCTAAAGCAGTGGGCGTCGTAGAAGGTCGCCACGAAAACTTCCAGTGTGTTGAAGGCGGTTCACCATCTTCTTAAAACACTCCAAAGAGGGAAACCGCCGACGGTCACCCTCTAGTCTTCCGTCCACAAATATCTCACTGTACAGCCGACGAGCTTTTCGCAAGCTACCATCAGCTGCGCCAACACAAAGCATCATCTAATATTCGCTATTACTAAAAACCGACATTTTCACTGCACAACAGAACAACAACTAGTCTACAAATAAACATGTAAACAACCTACAGAAAAGAAGTCGGCACAAGTAGGTACATACGAATGTTGCCAACCATTAATCTATCTAATTCTAATTATCTAATTTAATACGTAGAATTTTGAAAAATCCACAGACCTTCCTTTCATTTTTAAGGTAAATATGACTGAAAAACCTGCAGTTAACTAATTAATGGTTAAATCAATCCCTTTGTTCAGAACAATATTCTATTTCTACTAAAAAGTACATTGCCTAGGTACATTTTGCTATCTGTTCGCGCTAAAAATCTGAACTGAAAAGTAAATGATAGCTTCGTGCTCAGTGGTTAAGGTCGGCCTTTCTACTGAAAATCACAAGTTTTAATCATACCGAGAGGAGATAGAGCCAGAGTAGAAAGAGGAGAAAAAGTTGAGGAATCAGGAAATAAGTAATACATAAAATTGTCACGATATTTTTCTTTGCATATGACAAGACTTACCTACTCTGCGGGTGACAAGACGCAAAACAAACGAACCGGATTTCGTCTTCTATCTTTTAAAAAGCATAAACGCGTAAAAATACATTTTAATCTACTAATAAATTTACCACTTTTTCATTTGAAATCTACGCTGCTTCTACTATTTTTAACATACCATCTACAGATTTTATAAAATCAGTTATGGCAACATTGATGCCTACTGTTTTACGCACTTTGGCGCCAAATATTATGTCCTTGGCGGCACCGATTGTCCGTGTCAAAAGCGCCGCCACGCATCGCGGTCTCATCAAAGGACTCCGCGGCCGAACGTATTACCTATGAAATTAGGGTAGAGGTACAGGTTTACGTCCATTTAAAAATTTTATTTTAATATTTAAATCTGGATTTTTCAACTATGACTTTGTGCTTCTTTCAAGTGCAGAAACCCCCTCGCATTGAGTTTGGGTTGGACAATGAATGGACTATCGCGCTCAAATTTAATAAAAACCAGAGTTATGTACTTACTCTGAAAAAAAAATCGCAGCTACTATTCAATCTACTCGTTGTCTGTTGTTATGTAAGAGACAACTTTTTCGACGCCGTGATTTTCGTATCATTCAATAACGGGTGGGCAAACAAACATACGACCCACTGACTGAACAACATTGTTATTAAAAAAGAGTATGTAATTCAGTAGAAATACATCCGATACTAAGAATGCAGAAAATAATAAAATTGTGACCATGGTCGAATACTAGTCAGTTCACCCTATTTAGGTATAGGAAAAAAATAACAAATGATTTTATCGTATCAATTATTTTAGGGTACCGTAAAATCTTGTTTCAAAAATTTTGAAGAAACGACTCTTACATTTTATGTTATCCTGGTATTTGAACATATTTTTGTTCACTTTACCATACCTTTTTATGCTTTAAGAAAGGTTTTGTATTAAATAAAAATTGGTACGGAACCAATCATAATAAAGGGCGTGGCGATTTGGAGTGAAAGAGAAGATATTTTAATTTTATGAAATAGTTTAGGGTACCGCAATGAATGTTACTTTAACGAACACTTATGAAGGACCTCTTAGAGTTATGTTATCCGGGTACGACATACCTTAGTAAGTTCTGTGTGCATTTTTGTACACTGCCGTTATTTATGTTGTGCGCCATTGTGCGCATTATCATGACACCTGGTTTCCCAAACGTAACGAACAAACAAATCTCAAAAAAATCCGATAATAAATAACTACGTAACTCAAACTAAGGCAAACGTGTAACGATCACAGTGTTGCGGATGCTGCTTTTTTATACCACTTAGGTGGCAGACAAGCACATGGCCCACCTGATGAAAATTGGTTACCGTGGCCTATAAACGTATGTAACACCAGAGGGAACGCACTCGCGCTGCCGACCCTGTAATCACAGAGTTTCTGTGCCGTCAGTGTAGAAGACAAAGCAGGACATGCCTTTAGTTTTCTTACTGACAGCACGAATTCTCCAGTGAGCTCTAGCTACCCTAACACAACACGAAGTTATTATGGCCGCGGTATTCTGTTGGGCGGAGGTACTTCCCTAGTCGGACTGCTCAATTGGGCGGAAATACCGCCTTGTCCAACCTCCTGCTGGTCTCGAAGGACGAGAGCGTGCGGGGATGCGAGAGGAAAACAACCCTGTTTTCGAACCTGTTGCCATGTTAATTCCGTATGGAAAAGTACGATATCCTCATCTTACCCTGAAAAGGGGCGGCTCCTCAACCAGCCCTTTGAGGCTTTGTCTGCTCTCCACTGTGTCCTATGCTACTCAGGCACACATGAAGAGTCACCCAGCATCCCTTTACAGGGGCATTCCTGCCTCGGTCGGGATTTTGGGAGAGGAGGTGTGCTGCCGTCTTCACGCGCAGTTGCGCTGCGGAGATTCGCAACCAAGCATCTCTATTTATCGTGTACCTACCCAACAACTTGGAATTTTGTTCTATTTAACTTCTCATCAGGTGGGCCGTGTGCTTGTCTGCCACCGAAGTTGAATAAAAACCGAAAATTTATTTTTTGCATAACATTTCAATAAAATTGGGTACGGAACCAATTTTAATTAGTTTAATATTAAGGGGCGTGGCTGGAAATTCGATAGTCCACGACTCCTGGTATTGAATGTAGGTTAACCTTTACCTAAGGTATCTTTGAGACAAGTCTTACATTTAGCATGGATGATTTCAGGAACATAAAAATGTTTTATTATTACTAAAAGTAAATTTTATTTTATTTTAATACTATTTTAACAAGTTTAAGCTGATTCAGAATTTCTTTGCCCGATATAAAAAAAAATTGTTTAGGTACAAAGTAAGTAATATGATATTGAGACAGGGCCTATCAAATCCGATCGTTTGGTAAACCTACTCGGGTTCAAACCGTAGAGTTCATTTGTAACAGCGCGCTGCAGCTGCTGCAGCCCTGGTTAGTTTTTTAGTGTTGTGCGTTTGTCGACAATTTCCACTAGCTTACACATGGTCGATAAAAAAGAAAATTAATTATCTACGTGATACAAAGTAAATTGGTGTTTATACTCCCGCGGAAAATTTATTTATATCACACGTAATGCGTCCCTCGAATATGACCACACCTTTCTGTAACACGTTGTATATATTATGTACTACTATGGTACTCGCAAGGTTACTTGTACAATATCTACCATTTTCAAGAACTGGGTCGCCACATTCTTGTAATATGGCACCTCTGAAGTGTTGCTGATGTATATATAATTTTGGCCACTTGGTGGACTTGCAGTTGACAAGGCGAAAACAATCGAAAATAATGTTTCTGAATGATTCTCTGGGGCGGTGGCATGCCACAGATGTCCACCATAGTGTCAGTTCAGTGTAATACACAGTCTTCAGTGTATACTTCCAATAGTTGCTTGTCATTATGCCAAGGGGCTGGTTCTTCATTGGGGTCATCGGCCATGGTTCTAGTGGATATCCATCATCACCTGTGAATTAAATCAAAATATAATATATGTTATAATTGTTATATTGACACATTGACAGCCTCTGTGCAAATATTTGTATGAATAAGGGTATTAGCATTGGTTCGGTTGTGCGTCAGAAAAAATGTTAAGCCGTTGGTTGCAGTTAACATGTATAACAGTCATTATATAGGAGAAATAGTCCACACAGAAGGGGTGATCATTCGTCCTGTCAACAGCATCCCCACTGGCAGTAATAGTATATTGACACACGGGGTGTTCAGTTATTTGACTCGAAACTTACCAAGTAACTATGCATGGTGGTCTCCGTTATTAACAAACGTCTTCATGTGGCATGAACTGGGGAATTTTCATATGATATATGTGGCTATCATGCCGAGCTCCTGGCCATCGAGCATTTATATTTAAAATGAGCAGAATAGTGTCACACACCTAAAATGATAAAAAGCACATAAATTATACAATTACAATATATTAAATGAGATGAAGTATTTCTAGATAAATAATAATTTTTAATCAACCCAACTATAGGTTAAACAATGTACAAGTTATACAATGAAACTTACATAGGACTCCATAGAAAGCCCGTAAGGGCGTTTTCTTTCAAGTGATAGCGCTATTTCATCAACAAGTTCTTTAAACATTGCCTTTGTAATGCGATACAATGATAGGAATTCACCATCAGCCAAATTCAAATAATTTTCACTAGCGCGCAGAATCCATGCGACTCGCCATCGCATTACCATTTCGCGCTTCCCGCCTATGTTCTAGAGTAAACTAATACCATGCTAAACACGCTTCAGCCATAATATTTCTCGTATTTCCCTACAACCTCCAAAAATATTCAATTCTTTTTCATTTCAAGGCTTCTTGGCTTCTTGCTTGTGTGTTACAAAGACTATATAAGAGGGAAGAGAAGGCACTACGAACGATAGAGTTCAGCTGACTGGAAATAACCGTTCATTCGTTCATCTGATTACAATCCGCCGGGTAGAGACGTGCCAATGAAATGTTCTACGATAATCGCCTAATCGACTATCGATTAAATTGGTTGATGAATCGATTCATACCGATTATTGGTTAATACCAATCGATTATTCATGCCTTTCAAATAATATGGGAAAGCGAATAAAAATTTCCAAACAAATATTTTTATATTTTTATTTGACAAAAATAAATACAGTATAATTCACATTCTGATAATCATGTCATGATCACCTTATGAGACTTTATACAATACATTTTAATGCACGCAAAACCAACTTAAAACTAGGTGACAATAGATAGTTCATTTATTTAATAAATTTCAACCTATTCCAATACATGTAGATACAAAAAGTGGTAATGAAAAAATCATAAGTGCCTACTTACGTGATAATGACATTCATTGTCATTTACAAGGGTTAAGCCTTACCTATCTCGAATGTTTACTTTTTCGATTTAAATTTATACAACAAAATAAATACTGATATCAGTTATATTAAGATTTATTTTACAATCACAGCCCAAGTTATCACCAAATCTCCTGATAACTTGAGATGTAATTGTAAGATTTACAATAATTTATGGTGAAATTAAGATAGTAACATTTTTGAGTGTAAATTACCATTAGTAATATAACATGATATTCTATTATTTATATAAAGTACACGAATTGATTTATTTAGTTTTCAATATAGTGCTTATCAGTCAAAATTCTATATATACTTACCTATAAACTTTAATATGAATTAAAGTTATGTGGACATTGATAAATGTAATATTACGATCCTCATTTCATTGACATCTTATATTTACAATTCAATTAAACATAACATAACATAAACTTACGCCTATATCCCCGAAGGGGTAGGCAGAGGTGCTAGCACCCACATTTCTCCAGTTTATGTTTAGGTCCACAATTAAAATTATGTGTAGAATATCCTAGAGGAAAAATTAATTCAAAATTGACATTTGTTAACAATTACTTAATAATACTAATTCAAACTTAATATAGTAGGTATAGTTAGTAAGTAGTTAAATAATAATATAATTTGCGTATCATGTACAAGACTCATGCCTAATGACAACAAAACATTTAAAATATGAATAATGTTTCCTACTAATAAATTTCATTTCATTGGTACATGTCTAGGCGATGTAGATACAAATTTAGGGAAATAATAACAGCAGAGCAGGGAGAAAAATAAATTAAACTAACTATGAAGTAGGTACGGGGTGAAATAGGGTGCATTTTAAAGGTGAAAAATGGTTTTCCACAATTTGTATGGGAACGTTTTTCGTTTTTCAGATTACCTTACAGTTTCGGAGCAAAATTGGCAAATATGATTTTTTGGTTTTGTATTCACATCTGCTATCAGTATTTATTTATTTACATGCTGTTAGCAATATACACACTAAAACACTATATATGCTATCTGTTACAGATTCGATGATTACTTTATATAATAGTAAAGTATTATCTATATTTATATATTACAATGTCAATAGATGCATTAAAATTATAAAGTCAAATAAATTAGAATTCATTTTACAGCTCATCAAATTACATAAAATGATTTAAACATTAGATTATAAATGACATAGATGCCTTCCTACACTTTACACTAATGGCGCTAGGCTTGTCATTAAATATGTCTGCATCATTCATTTCCAAAAAGCTATTTAGGTGCTGCGCACCTCTAAAAGTAGGACTATTCCATCTTCATTATCTAAACTTTTTCATAACTCAGTTGGAGTTGGGATGACGTTGGAGTCGTCTAAGATGCGGCTGAACTTCGATATTTCCCGTGAAGCGACAGCCATCTGACCTCCATAACCAATTGGCGATATCTATGTTCTGTAGTTAAGTCGGACTTTTGAGGGTTCCAACCAACCGACGCTACGGGTATACCGTGCCATTATTTGCACTGCGGGGGGTATCGAGCCCACGCCGCCTGCGTTCACAACCGCCACGCTAAAGAGGCTGTCCGACACGCCCCACAGCTTCTTTTTCAACAAAATTTGGTGTAATTTTACCTCTTCATGTTTCATGTTTCAAACACGATCAAATTTACTTAGTAATAAATATAAATAATAACAAAAAGGATTTACTGTAAATAACGAATCATTTTCATAATATTTAAATGTAACTTTTGAAATTTAATATTTTCAGTTTACTTAGTGCTTTTTGCTTTTTCTGAAATTTATAATATTTTTCAGAAAACATATATTTACTAACTTTTTGTTGCTTATTTCACTCAACCAATACCAATTCATACACACATATTTGAGCACAATAAACACTATTTGAACACAATTTGAGCATGAAAATAAGACGGAAATATGAATATATTGATGAAAAAGCAATGTGATTATGTTTGAAACATGAAGAAACAAAATTTGGTGAAAGTATACTTTTACAAAATTTTGTGTAAAAAAGAGGTTATGTTACAGATAAGAACAAAAAACAATATTTTTCAATTTTTTCGATATATGTAGAGGGTCCCTATTGTTTAGCAAACAACATAATGACAAAACATTTTATAAACAACGTTTGAAAAACTAATCATTTGACAAACTTTCATTTCGAAAACATATTACTTTAAAAATAATCATTTGATATAATACAGGATATAGTACAGGATATAATATTTCAACTGTACTAATTTTATTTAAAAGAAGTTCATTTGACTAAATCCAGTCAGTAGATAAATGTATTATTAATTAATTTTATTTCTCATTTTTGACGCTATCTACACTGCCCTATTCGCATCTTAAACATAGAAAGGTTAAAATTCAATATTGTTTCATTGTCTGGATGTGAGCTTGCGAGTAACCATCATCCTCAGTAACTTAGAGCAGATATAGCGGGTTTAGGCTCATCAGAAGGCTATCAATGAGTAGTTGTTAAACAGATGCTAATCGTAGCACTAGTTCCGGGGCAACTCGGACATGAAATATCTCATCCTTGCTTAAATTTGAAAGTTTCAAAAATAAATAAAGCCTGCGGAAAGAATTTAGAAAAAAAAAAATTAAGAAACCCCCGTTACAAAAACTTTCCCCAAAAAGTAAAAAATAAATTGGATATGTTAAGCTTTTAACTCTGATATACCTAGTAATATTTGATTCATACGTTATCATGTCGGGGAGAGCTTGGATCGCTCCGATAACATGATGGAGTGCTTTCCCAGTTAGGGTCCCCCGACATGATAACGCTTGAATCAAATATTACTAGGTATAGTATATTAGTATAGGTATATTAAAAGGTTAACCAACGCAATTTATTTTTAACTTTTTAACCCCCGACGCAAAAACGACGGGGTTTATAAGTTTGACGTGTCTGTGTGTATGTGGTGTGTGTCTGTCTGTGGCGTCGTAACTCTTGAACAGATGAACCGATTTGAATTAATTTTTTTTGAAAGGTATATTAGACGGAAGTGTTCTTAGCTATGCTTGAAAAAAAATCGGTTCAAGATGGCCGCCGCTACAAAACGACGGATTACAGTTTTTATTTCAACTTCCTCAATATGGGTATCAAATGAAAGGACTTGACTAGTAGAATACTTTCATCTTTACTTTCTTTAATTTCAATTATAAAAATTTCAAAACCAAGATGGCTGCCACCACAAAATGGCACATTATATTTTACAACTCCCTCAATATGGGTATCAAATGAAAGAGCTTGACGAGTAGATCAGTTTAAGAAGTGTTAAATACAAATTAAATTTAAAAACCCCCGTCAGTAAAAATTAAATTAAAAATTTTAAAAGCCCCCCCGTCACAAAAAACAACCCTCAAAAAGTCGAAGATAAATTGTTTTAGTTAGCCCTATAACTTTGATGTACCTAGTAATACATATTTTGATTCAAGCGTTGTCATGTCGGGCGGACCTTGGATCGTTCCGATATGACGGAATGATCTAGCAGCTAGGGTCTATTAAATTGATCTACTAGTCAAACCCTTTCATTTGATACCCATATTGACAGAGATGTGAAAAAATATGAACTCCGTTATTTTCTGGCAGAGGCCATCTTACATCTTACACATAACATAAACTTACGCCTATATCCCCGAAGGGGTAGGCAGAGGTGCTAGCACCCACATTTCTCCAGTTTATGTTTAGGTCCACAATTAAAATTATGTGTAGAATATCCTAGAGGAAAAATTAATTCAAAATTGACATTTGTTAACAATTACTTAATAATACTAATTCAAACTTAATATAGTAGGTATAGTTAGTAAGTAGTTAAATAATAATATAATTTGCGTATCATGTACAAGACTCATGCCTAATGACAACAAAACATTTAAAATATGAATAATGTTTCCTACTAATAAATTTCATTTCATTGGTACATGTCTAGGCGATGTAGATACAAATTTAGGGAAATAATAACAGCAGAGCAGGGAGAAAAATAAATTAAACTAACTATGAAGTAGGTACGGGGTGAAATAGGGTGCATTTTAAAGGTGAAAAATGGTTTTCCACAATTTGTATGGGAACGTTTTTCGTTTTTCAGATTACCTTACAGTTTCGGAGCAAAATTGGCAAATATGATTTTTTGGTTTTGTATTCACATCTGCTATCAGTATTTATTTATTTACATGCTGTTAGCAATATACACACTAAAACACTATATATGCTATCTGTTACAGATTCGATGATTACTTTATATAATAGTAAAGTATTATCTATATTTATATATTACAATGTCAATAGATGCATTAAAATTATAAAGTCAAATAAATTAGAATTCATTTTACAGCTCATCAAATTACATAAAATGATTTAAACATTAGATTATAAATGACATAGATGCCTTCCTACACAAAATTTTAAAAGCCCCCCCGTCACAAAAAACAACCCTCAAAAAGTCGAAGATAAATTGTTTTAGTTAGCCCTATAACTTTGATGTACCTAGTAATACATATTTTGATTCAAGCGTTGTCATGTCGGGCGGACCTTGGATCGTTCCGATATGACGGAATGATCTAGCAGCTAGGGTCTATTAAATTGATCTACTAGTCAAACCCTTTCATTTGATACCCATATTGACAGAGATGTGAAAAAATATGAACTCCGTTATTTTCTGGCAGAGGCCATCTTGGACCAATTTTTTTCAAACACCTAACAACACTATCAAAATCGGTTCACCCTTTCAGGAGCTCCGATGCCACAGCCTCGCACACATACACGTCAAACTTATTACACCCCGCCGTTTTTGCGTCAGTGGTTTCAAATTAAAGATCATCGGAATCCTCTGAGCCTTTAACCCGACCCAGTTGGGATCAGTTTTCCATTTTGGGGGCAGAACTGCGAAACGGTTAAACTTCGATATTTTCCGTGAAGAAACTACCTCCACAAAAAAAACAAGCATTAAGATATAAAGTTCGGACAAAAACACATGTACATCAACAAATAAGATATGTGTCTAACTTGCCCTTTACACCTAGTACCGTTTGCGCGACTGTTTATTTACCCAAATAAATAAAATAAAGCAAAAAATAGATGTTGGAATCATAATGTAACTATGATAGGTATATTGAAGTTAAAGAACCAAACACAACATTACTTTTTATTTATATTTGGATGGTTTGTTTTGTGTCGGAGTGTTTGTGTTTTTTCTCAAAGAAATCCTAATAAAAAGTTTTATATATTATGAAGTTTCACTATACACCTACCTTAACATAAATATGCAATTTTTATTAACATTGATTTGATAGAGGGAGGCCAGAGATGCCCTCCGAGCAGAGATTAAGCGGGCGAAAGCTGCGGCTTATAAGGAGCTCATGGAGACGCTGGAGCGGAACCCATGGGGGCGCGACTCCGCCACCTCGGTCGCCTGTGGCGCCCAGGGTGGTAGTTGACGACGAAGTCCCCGAGGTCACTTGGGTAGAACTGGAGCTGGCGGAGCGAAGGCTTAGAGCCAAGAACAGCACCGCACCGGGACCCGACGGCATTCCAGGCCGTGGGTCCTAGCTCTGGGAGAAGACGGTCTCGAACCCCGACTGAGAGGGTTACTCAGCGCATGCATGGAGCGGGGCCAGTTTCCGAAGATGTGGAAGATGGGGAAACTGATCCTCATCCGAAAGGAGGGTCGCCCGGCAGACGAACCGTCTGGCTACCGGCCCATTGTGTTGCTCGACGAGGTGGGCAAGCTCTTTGAAAGAGTTATTGCGAAGCGCCTCGTCGAGCACATCTCTGGTAGGGGGCCGGACCAGGCGGATGCCAAATACGGCTTCCGCCGGTGGCGGTCCACAGTGGATGCCATCATGCGCGTGAGGACATTGACGGTGGAGGCAGTCACCCGGGGTGAGGTGACGTTGGCGGTATCCTTGGACATCTCCAACGCGTTCAACATCTTGCCCTGGAGTTGCATCAGGGAGGCACTCGTGTACCACGGTGTGCCTCTCTACCTCCGCCGCATAGTCGGGGCGTACCTGACGGAGAGAGCCGTCATCTACCCAAGTGCGACCAGCGTCGGTCGGCGTGAGATGTCGTGCGGTGCTTCTGGGTGCTTCGCGGTGAGCTCGCGGACGGCGCCGCCGTCACGTGCTATGCGGACGACACGCTAGTGACGGCGAGCGGGGCTACATACCGCGAAGCGACCCTGAGGGCCACGACCGCGGTTGCTCAAGTCGTGGAACGGATCCAGCGGCTGGCCCTTGAGGTGGCTCTGCATAAATCTGAGGCCATGTTCTTTCATGGACCTCGGCGCACGCCACCACCTGGTTCCAGTCTCACAGTAGGAGGCACTCTCATCGGCATCAAGCCCCAGATGAAATATCTGGGGCTCGTGCTCGACGGCCGGTGGGACTTCGGGAAGCACTTCCGAAGTCTGGGCCCCAAATTGGTGGGCACTTCCGAAGTCTGGGCCCCAAATTGGTGGGCACAGCCAACGCTGCCAACCTGCGCTGATCTCTTTTATGACGAGCAGAGAGCTCAAATAATCTCTTCGTGTTGCTTGCGATAGTGCACAAATAAACAGGAGGAACTCATTAATCGCACGTTTTAAGCGCCATAAAAGTATTTTGTGATAATTGACAAAAAAACTAAAATGTAATGACATCATTAATATTAAAAAAATAAGAAATGTCTGTCAATCAATTATCAATAAATCAATGATCAAAATTCAACCAAACAATCAATAAAAATTATTCAGAAATTATACGAAGAGTGATGATTATGAACACAAATCATTAGAAAAACGAAGATTAGGAATAAACAAGATGCAAGTTTACGTGAATTCTGTAAATGTTTGATTCCAACGTCCACCTTTTACCAGTAGGTGATCTTTTTTTATTTTATAACATATTGCTTACGAATTCTTTTGACATGTCTGAGTCTAAGTTGTTTAGGGTTTAAGGTTCTTTTAGCAAGACGTTTTAATGATAATTTTGCAGTCTGCTATTTCTTGAGAATTTTTCCTCGTTGACTTATTGTTGACTTAGTGTCGTCTCTCCAACTGAAAATATCAAACCAATATTATTAGTTATATATTATATATCTAAAAAGCAATGACGCTGTTGATAGCTGTTGCTCGCGGTTCCACCTGAGTGGATGTTGGTTATAACAACCAAATATAGACAAGCGTTTTTGACGACTTCTATCGTTTCTAGTACCCAGACCTTAAATGGTCTTCCCCACATGAAATGGGATCGATTAGCACCAAAAAATATTTTTAGACTTTAGCATTTTTTTTGCCGACTTTGCTTCACCGTAACCGACGGTTTTACCAAAATCTGCCAATGTAGTTCAGAATATGTTAAAAAGTTAGGGATTTCCCTTACTGCCCCGTTTCAAGAATACAGCTTGTATAGCTATTTATTTTTATTATAATACTAGCTGACCTGATGAACATCATACCGCCATTTTTTTGCCAAACCCGTGGCCCCATCCAAGTACAAATCCCGTTCGCGCTACACTTCTCTTTTTTATTTTTACTTATATTATGCAAACCTTGTCCTGATAATAAAGAACACAGCACACGGCCCACCTGATGGAAAGTGATTACCGTGGCCTATGGACGTTTGTAACACCAGAGGAGTCACACTCGCGCTGGCGACCCTGTAAGCACAGAGTTTCTGTGCCGTTAGTGTGGAAGACAAGGCAGAGCAAGTCTTTAGTCTTCCCACTGAGAGCACAAACTCTCCATCGAGCTCTGGCTACCCTACTCACCGCTGGGCACACACCATGAAGTACTCTGTAGAGCGGAGGTACTTCCCCAGTCGGACTGCTCAATTGGACGGAAATATCGCCGTGTCCGCATCTGTATCGTGTACCGCCTACCAAATTTGTTTTAGTTTAATATTTTTAGTAACGATATCCTTTTGATACCTAAATCCCAAAATGTCAAGTGATTTAAAATGACAAATTCCCTTAAATACTGGTCTACGAAATTCGGGGAGCGCATAACGGCCTACTCGCTACGTTCGCTGTCGCGGCGTATAGTATGTCAATATTTTCGGATCAGGACTAGCGTCGATATGGCTATTTTACAATATAAACTACACACTATGGCCGCGTTTTGACTTTGTACATGTTCCAGTTAATACCTAAAAAAACCAGTGGTAAATATCCCGGGGCGCGTTACACTATTAATGTGAAAAACCATGTCAGCCTCAAGACATTCTTTATACATTCTTAAAGTAAACTATTGATAGGTACTCAATACTTACCAATAGTTTGTATAAATTCGGTGGAAGTTGATGCTTCTGTCTCGCCAAAACCCATTTGAGTTATTGGTGGTAATGCTGGAAAAATTGAAACTTCAATTAGTACATATCATATTGGACATAATATACAAGTAACATTATGTTTTACAAGTACGTTGTCAGTCACGTAGGAACGTTTAACATTGCTGAAGTAAACAGTTTGCATAAATGCCGTGGCCTCTGCACATTTTTCATTTGAGTTATAAATCCCCGAAAGGGCTGCAGAGGTGTATTATTTTCGGTCCCAAGTAATAGGAAGCGAGCCTGTTGCCGTCAAGCGGACACTTTTTAAGTTTAATATCGGATGGAGAACACTCCTATCCCTTATATTTTTTTATACCACTTAGGTGGTAGACGAGCACACGGCCCACCTGATGGAAAGTGGTTTCTGACGGTCTATGGACGTGTGCAATACCAGACGAGTCACATTCGCGCTGCCGACCCTTTAAGTATAATGTTTCTGTGCCGTCGAGTCAGTGTAAAAGACAAAGTAGTACAAGACTATGGTCTGCCCACTGACAGCACAAAAACTCTCCAGTGAGCTCTGGCTAGATTAAGGTTGGGCGAGTTATTTACATGTTTAAAGGTATATTCCACTAATCTAATGCCGAGGTTATTATAGCTGGTATTCTGTAGGGCGGAAGTACTTCTCCAGTCGGACTGCTTAATTGGACGGAAATACCGTGTCCTGCCTCCTAATGTTCTTTAGTTGCCTTCTACGAAAT
Source organism: Eilema griseolum (assembly GCA_963662185.1). Taxonomy (NCBI): domain Eukaryota; kingdom Metazoa; phylum Arthropoda; class Insecta; order Lepidoptera; family Erebidae; genus Eilema; species Eilema griseolum. The sequence goes on along the minus strand of CAVLEM010000026.1, from coordinate 1,223 downwards.
TCTCAGGAAGAGATGGAGTGGCCCTATTTTAATCCACCAGAAACGAACTCGGCATGGTCCGGGAACCAACAAACTGGGTTATATGGGTTACTTTAATTGAAACCCAGTATACAATATTAATTTATTTCTTTGTACTATACTGCTGTCATAAGAGCTTTGACATACCTGCGTTGGCATTTTCTTTCGCCGATGCAAAGGAAACTCAGAAAACAACTCGTCTTGTAAAGGTGGGGGCTCCATATCGAGTGTTGGGATGGCATTATCTAGTAATAATCGTTTCCGAGTTTTTCTAAAACACCATGGCAAAAAGTGGGATTCACAAATAAAGCGATTATTTTGAATCATTTCAATAGATAGTGGTACAAGCACGACATCTGAAATCAACATAATTTATTGCATATTACAAAAACACTATTTATTATGTAATAACGTCCTCTGGGTAATAACGTCTGTAAGCGATTATGAATTTATCACTATTTCAAAATTATATTTTAGTCACATATTTGAGTAAGGATGCACAATGTCTTCACCTCTGGTAGTATGGGGTGATCCGAAATAATAGTTAGATTATAAGGTGACTGTTTTAAAATACATGTGTGTATGTGTGTCTCTGTGTGTGTGTGTGTGTGTGTGTCAGTCTGTGTGTGTGTGTAAGTGTGCGTCTATGTGTGTGTGACTGTGTGTGTCTGCGCGTGTGTGTATGTGTCTGTGTGTGCGTCTGTGTGTCTGCGTCTGTGTGTGTGTGTGCGTGTCTGTGTGTGTACGTGTATGTGTATGTGTGTGTTGTCTGTCAGTGTGTGTCTGTGGGAGTGTAAGTGTGTCTGTATGTGTGTCGGCGTGTGTGCGTGTCTGTGCGCGTGTCTGTGCGGCGCGTGTGTGCGTGTCTGTGCGCGTGTCTGTGCGGCGCATGTGCGCGTGTCTGTGCGGTGCAAGTGCGCGTGTGTGCGTGTGGATATGTGCGTGTATGCGTATGTATGTTCGTGTGTGCATGCTAATTTACTTAGCAATAAATAACCTTTACGATGAAGCCTTCCAATCTGTATCATAAAACTACAGACCGTTTTTTTTCTAATGTTCTGCTTTCATTTCCCTGTTCAACTTCACTTTCAATTATTAAAAATGTATGAATGCATAATATTTTGTATCACAAGATATTCCATCTTGCTTTTTTACTAAAAAAATACAATTTCAAAACATACATTATTATTATGCATTAACATGAT